>JAVSCE010001651.1:0-88062 GCA_032199065.1 Smutsia gigantea
TTTTTCTATTTTTTTATTCTTCTCAATTTTTATTTATTTCTTTTCTGATCTTTATTATGTCCCTCCTTCTGGTGACTTTGGGCCTCATTTGTTGTTCTTTTTCCAATTTCAGTAATTGTGTCTTTAGACTATTCATTTGGGAATGTTCTTCCTTCTTTAAATAGGCCTGGATTGCAATATACTTTCCTCTTAGAACTGCATTTGCTGCGTCCCACAGAAGTTGTGGCTTTGTGTTGTTGTTGTCATTAGTCTCCATATATTCCTTGATTTCTGTTTTGATTTGGTTGTTAACCCATTGATTAATTGGGAGAGTGTTGTTAAGTCTCCATGTATTTGTGAGCCTTTTTGATTTCTTTCTAAAATTTATTTCTAGTTTTATACCTTTGTGATCTGAGGAGTTGTGGTTGGTAGGATTTCCAGTATTTTGAAATTACTGAGGTTCTTTGTGGCCTAGTATGTGGTCTATTCTGGAAAAACAACTTAAGAAGAATGTGTATCCTGTTACTTTTGGGTGCTTAGAGTTCTGTAGATGTCTGAGTCCATCATTTCTAGTGTGTTGTTCAATTTTCTCTATTGCTTTCTTCTGTCTGTTACTCTATCTATAGTGTTGTTCAGCTTTGGGTGAGTGGTGTTGAAGTCTCCTAAGATGAATGCATTGCTGTCTATTTCACTCTTTAATTCTGTTAGTATTTGTCTCACATATCACTGCACGTGTTGGGTGCATATATATTTATAATGGTTTATATATCTTGCTTGTTGGACTGACCCCTTTATCATTATGTAATGTCCTTCTTTATCTTTTCTACTTTCTTCGTTTTGAAGTCTATTTTGTCTGATACAAGTACTGCAACACCTGCTTTTCTCTCTTTGTTGTTTGCATGAAATATCTTTTTCCATCCCTTCACTTTTAGTCTGTGTATATCTTTGGATTTGAGGTGAGTTTCTTGTAGGCAGCATATAGATGGGTCTTGCTTTTTATCCATTCTGTTACTCTGTGTCTTTTGATTGGTGCATTCAATCCATTTACATTTAGGGTGATTATTGATAGGTATGTACTTATTGCCATTGCTGGCTTTAGATTCGTGGTTACCAAGGGTTCAAGGGTTGCTTCTTTACTATCTAACAATCTACCTTAACTTTCTTGTTAAGTTATTGTAAACACAGTCTGATTTTTCTTTCTTTCTCTCCCTTCTTATTCCTCCTCCTCCATTCTTTCTATAATAGGTGTTTTATTCTTTGCCTTTAGTTAGTATTTGGATGGTCTGCTTTCTTTGCTATGATTTTTTTTCCTCTGGTGATATCTTTTTAGCCTTAGGTGTGCTTCCCTCTAGAGCAGTCCTTTTAAGATATCCTGTAGTGGTGGTTTATGAGAGGCAAATTCTCTTAACTTTCGTTTATCTGGAAATTGTTTAATCCCTCCATCATATTTAAATGATAATCGTGCTGGATACAATATTCTTGGTTCGAGGCCCTTCTGTTTCATAACGTTAAATATATCATGCCATTCTCTTCTGGCCTGTAAGGTTTCTGTTGAGAGGTCTGATGATAGTCTGATGGGTTTTCCTTTGTAGGTGATCTTTTTTCTCTCTCTAGCTGCCTTTTATTCTCTGTCTTTATCTTTGTTCTTTGCCATCTTAATTATTATGTGTCTTGGTGTTGTCTTCCTTGGGTCCCTTGTGTTGGGAGATCTATGAGCTTCGGTGGACTGCGAGACTACTTCCTTCCCCAGCGAGGAAAGTTTTCAGCAATTATTTCTTCAAAGACACTTTCTATCCCTTTTTCTCTCTCTTCTTCCTCTGGTACTCCTATAATGCGAATATTGTTCCGTTTGGATTGGTCACACAGTTCTCTTAATATTCTTTCATTCCTAGAAATCCTTTTATCTCTCTCTGCCTCAGCTGCTCTGTACTCCTGTTCTCTATTTTCTATTCCATTAACAGTCTCTTGCATCTCATCCATTCTGCTGTTAAGCCCGTCGATCGCTTGTCTGATTTCTGCATTGTCTTTCCTCAGTTCCCTCACTTCCTCCCTCAGCTCTTGCACATTTCTCTGTAGGTCCATCAGCATGGTTATGACTTTTATTCTAAATTCTTTTCAGGGAGGCTGTGCATTTCCATCCCTTCAGACTCCCTCTCTGGGGTTGTCTGTTTGATTTTGGTCTGAACCATATTCCTCTGTCTTTTCATGGCTGTATAATTTGGTCACTGATAGTTGCCACGTATGTCAGCTGGGCTCTTTAAGACTTTAAAAAGAGAAGAAAAAAAAAAGAAAAAAAGAAAAAAAGGAAAAAAAAGAAAGAAAGAAAAAAGGAAAAAACAAAAACAAAACAAAAAACAAAAAAAACAAAAAAAATGCCCACCGGACGTAGATTCTGTGGGAATGCTCTAGGTGGCGCTATTGCCCCACTATTCCACAGCTGTGACTTTGCCGCTCCGCAGGGCCCTTTATCGCTCTGGCAGCGGTGGGAACGAATAGGAGGCTGTTGATCTCAGTGAGAAGTGTTAAGTATGGCTATGCTTCCTCAGTCACCAGCTAAGGCGTCTGAAACTCCCCAGGACTCCCAGCCTGCTGGGCTGAGTGTGCTGGGGCGATCTGGCTCCTCCGCTGGGCTTCTGTCTCTTTAAGACCGCTGAAGAAAGCACGCACTTTTTTTTTCCTTCCCGGGAGCCAGCTGCAAGCACCCTGGCGCGTTCCCCGCTCAGATCCTGCCGCTCTGTCTCTCCAATCTCCGCTGCACTGCGCAATGTGGGTCAGCGCTCCCCGCGCAGATCACCGGGGCTGGCTACTTCGCGGGGTGCACTTCCACTCCCTCCCGGCTCTGAATCCTCTCCTCCCGCGGTGCGCTGGGGTGGGGGAGGGCTCGGGTCCCGTCGGGTCGCGGCTCCGTATCTTACCCGCCTCTTGGGGTGCCGAGTCCTCTCGGGTGTAGCTGCACGCTGTGCGCTTTCCTGTGTATTCTCGTCTCTCTTTTAGGAATAGATGTATTTTCTGTGTTTTCATAGATAAATATAGTGTTGGGAGGAGATTTCTGCCGCCCTGCTCACACCGCCATCTTCCCGGAAGTCAGAAGACAATCTTTCTAAAGGTGCTGATTTAAAATATGTATATATGATTCATTCTATTGATATATTAAAGATGATAGGTAGATTTTTGACTCATTCATTTACATTTCTGAAGTTTAAATCTTCGTATTTTTTCTTGTTTTATATATTGATATACAATCTTTGACAACATATGAAGGTTTCACATGAGCAACACTGTGGTTACTACATTCACCCCTATTATCAAGTCCCCCCCACATACCCCATGACAGTCACTGTCCATCAGTGTAGTAAGATGCTATAGAGTCACTACTTGTCTTCTCTGTGATGTACTGCCCTCCCTATGCCCCACCACATTATGTGTGCTAATCATAATACCCCCTTCCCCTTTGGTAACCACTAGTCCCCTCTTAGAGTCTGTGAGTCTGTTGCTGTTTTGTTTCTTTAGTTTTTGCTTTGTTGTTATACTCCACAAGTGACTGAAATCATTTGGTACTTGTCTTTCTCTGCCTGGCTTACTTCCCTGAGCATAATACCCTCTAGCTCCATCCATGTTGTTGCAAATGGTAGGATATGTTTTCTTCTTATGGCTGAATAATATTCCATTGTGTATATGTACAGCCTCTTATCCACTCATCTCCTGATGGACACTTAGGTTGCTTCCATGTCTTGGATATTGTAAATTGTGCTGCGATAAACATAGGGGTGCATATGTCTTTTTGAATCTGGGATCTTGTTTTCTTTGGGTACATTCCGAGGAGTGGCATTCCTGGGTCACATGGTATTTCTATTTTGAGTTTTCTGATGGACCTCCATGTTGTTTTCCACAATGGCTGAACTAATTTGCATTCCCACCAGCAGCATAGGAGGGTTTCCCTTTCACCCCATCCTCACAAGCATTTGTTGTTCCTTGTCTTTTGGACCTTGGCCATCCTAACTGGTATGAGATGGTATCTCATTGTAGTTTTAATTTGCATTTCCCTGATAAGCAGCAATGTGAAGCATCTTTTCCTAGGCCTGTTGGCCATCTGTATTTCTTCTTTGGAGAACTGTCTGATCAGACCCTCTGCCCATATTTTAATTGGGTTATTTGCTTTTTGGGTGTTGAAGTGCATGAGTTCTTTATTTATTTTGGATGTTAACCCCTTATTGGGTATGTTGTTTATGAATATATTCTCCCATAATATAGGATGCCTTTTTGTTCTGCTGATGGTGTCCTTTGCTGTACAGAAGCTTTTTAGTTTGATATAGCCCCATTTGTTCATTTTTTATTTTGTTTCCCATTCCCAAGGAGATGTGTTCAGGAAAAAGTTTCTCATGTTTATATTCAAGAGATCTTTGCCTATGTTTTATTCTAAGAGTTTTATGGTTTCATGAATTACATTCAGGTCTTTGGTCCATTTTGAGTTTACTTTTGTGTTATGGAGTTAAGACAGTAGTTCAGTTTCATTCTCTTACATGTAGCTGTCCAGTTTTGCCAACACCAGCTGTTGAAGAGGCTGTCATTTCCCCACTGTATACCCATGGCTCCTTTATCATATATGAATTGTCCATATACATGTGGGTTTATATCTGGACTCTCTATTCTATTCCATTGATCCATGGGTCTGTTCTTGTGCCAATACCAAATTGTTTTGATTAATGTGGCTTTGGAGTAGGGCTTGAAGTTTGGAAGCGTAATCCTCCAAGCTTTATTCTTCCTTCCCAGGATTGCTTTGGCTATTCAGGGTCTTTTGTGATTCCATATGAATTTAAGACTATTTGTTCTAGTTCATTGAAGAATGTTGTTGATATTTTGATAGGGATTGCATTGAATCTACTGATTGCTTTATGCAGGATGGCCATTTTGACAACATTAATTCTTCCTATTCATGGCACAGGATGTATTTACATTTACTGGTGTCTTCTTTAATTTCTCTCATGAGTGTTTTGTAGTTTTCAGGGTATATAGGTCTTTCATTTCCTTGGTTAGGTTTGTTCATAGGTATTTTATTATTTTTGATCCAATTGTAAATGGAGTTGTTTTCCTGATTTCTCTTCTGCTAGTTCATCATTTGTATAAAGGAATTCAACAGATTTCTGTGTATTAATTTTATATTCTGCAACTTTGCTGAATTCAATTATTAGTTCTAGTAGTTTTGGGTTAGATTCTTCAGGGTTTTTTTATGTACAATATCATGTCATCCGCAAACAGTGACAGTTTAACTTCTTCCTTACCAGTCTGGATGCCTTTTATCTCTTTGTGTTGTCTGATTGCCATGGCTAGGACCTCCAGAACTACGTTGTATAAAAGTGGGAAGAGTAGGCATCTTTGTCTTGTTCCTGATCTTAAAGGAAAAGCTTTCAGCTTCTCACTGTTAAGTATGGTGTTGGCTGTGGGTTTGTCATATATGGCCTTTATTATGTTGAGGTACTTGCCCTCTATACCTATTTTATTGAGAGTTTTTACCATGAATGGATGTTGAATTTTGTTGAATGCTTTTTCAGCATCTATGGAGATGATCATATAATTTTCTTTTTTGTGGTGTCTTTGACTGTGGTCTCATAGAATGAATTTGGAAGTATTCCCTCCTTTTCTATTTTCAGAAAACTCTAAGGAGTATGGGCATTAAGTCTTCTCTAAATGTTTCACAAAGTTCAGTGGTGAAGCCATCTGGTCCAGGGGTTTTTTTCTTAGGTAGTTTTTTGATTACCAATTCAATTTCATTGCTGGTAACTGGACTGTTCAGAATTTCTGTTTCTTCCTGGGTCAGCCATGGAAAGCTGTATTTTTCTAGGAAGTTGTCCATTTCTTCCAGGTTCTCCAATTTGTTAGCATATAATTTTCACAGTATTCTCTCATAATTATTTGTATTTCTGCAGTATCCCTAGGGATTTTTCCTTTCTCATTTTTTATTCTGTTTATGTGTGTAAGCTCTCTTTTTTTCTTGATAAGCCTGGCTAGGGGTTTATCTATTTTGTCTATTTTCTCAAACAACCAGCTCCTGGTTTCATTGATTCTTTCTATTATATTATTCTTCCCAATTTTATTTATTTCTGCTGTGATCTTTATTATCTCCCTCCTTCTACTGAGTTTGGGCCTCATTTGTTCTTCTTTTTCTAAGTTCATTAATTGTGAGTTTAGACTGTTCATTTGGGATTGTTCTTCTTTCTTGAGGTAAGCCTGTATTGCAATATACTACCTTCTTAGAATAGCCTTCACTGCATCCCACGGATTTTGCTGTGTTGAGTTGTTTTCATTTGTCTCCATATATTGCTTGATTTCTGTTTTTATTTGGTCATTGATTCATTGATTATTTAGGAGCATGATGTTAAGCCTCTATGTGTTTGTGGGCTTTTTTCTTTTCTCTGCATAATTTATTTCTAGTTTCATACCTTTGTGGTCTGAGAAGCTGGTTGGTACAATTTCAATCCTTCTGAATTTCCTAAGGCTCTTCTTGTGGCCTAGTATGTGATCTATTCTGGAAAATGTTCCATATGCACAAGAGAAGAATGTGTATTCTGCTGTTTTTGGGTGTAGAGTTCTGTAGATGTCTGTTAGGTACATCTGTTATAATGTGCTGTTCAGTGCCTCTGTCTCCTTACTTATTTTCTGTCTGGTTGATCTGTCCTTTGGAATGAGTGATGTGCTAAAGTCTCCTAAAAAATGCATGCCTTCTATTTCCCCCCTTCAGTTCTGTTAATATTTGTTTCACATATTTAGGGGCTCCTATATTGGGTGCATAGATATTTATAATGGCTATATCCTGTTGTTGGACTGACCCTTTATCATATGTAATGTCCTTCTTTGTCTCTTTTTGCTGTCTTTGTTTTGAAGTCTGTTTTGTCTGTTACAAGTACTTCAACTCCTGCTTTTTTCTCCCTTTATTTGCATGAAATAGCTTTTCCATCCCTTCAGTTTTAGTCTGTGCATGTCTTTGGGTTTGAAGTGAGTCTCTAATAGGCAGCATATTGACGGGTCTTGTTTTTTTTCCATTCTGTAACTCTTGTCTTTTGATTGGTGCATTCAGTCTATTTACATTTTGGGTGATTATTGATAAGTATGTATGTATTACCACTGAGGCTTTAGATTCATGGTTACTAAAGGTTCAAGGGCAGCTCCTTTACCATCTAATAATCTAACTTAACTTGCTTATTACGCTATTTCAAACACAATCTAAAGTTCTTTTTTATTTTCCTCCCTCCTTTTTCTTGCTTCTCCACTCTTTATGTATTAGGTGTACATAATATGATCCCTTATTATGATCATAAATATGATTCTGAACTCTGTGTATCCCTTGAATGACTTTGTAGGTAGTTGATTTAATTTTGCATTTGCTTAGTAATTAATTGGTCTACTTCCTTTACTGTGGTTTTATTTTTTCTATAGTAAGAACTATTTAGTCTTTGGAGCACTTCCATCTATAGCAGTCTCTCCAAAATACACTGTAGAGATGGTTTGTGGGAGGTAAATTCTCTCAACTTTTGCTTATCTGGAAATTGTTTAATCCCTGCTTCAAATTTAAATGATAATCTTTCTGGGTAGAGTATTCTTGGTTTGAGGCCCTTCTGTTTCATTGCATTAAATATATCATGCCACTTGCTTCTGGTCTGTAAGGTTTCTGCTGAGAAATATGATGATAGCCTGATGGGTATTCCTTTGTATGTGATCTTTTCTTCACTCTCTGGCTGCTTTTAATACTCTGTCCTTGTCCTTGATCTTTGCCATTTTAATTATCATATGTCTTGGTGGTGTTGTCCTTGGGTCCCTTGTGTTGGGAGATCTGTGTACTTCCATTGCCTGAGAGATTATTTCCTTCCCCACATTGGGGATGTTTTCAGCAATTATTTCTTCAAAGACCCTTTGTATCCCTTTTTCTCTCTCTTCTTCTGGTACCTCTATAAGGTGAATATTATTCCATTTGGATGGGTCACAGAGTTATCTTATTATTCTTTCATTCCTAGAGTTCCTTTTTCCTCTCTCTGACTCAGCTTTTTTGAATTCCTGTCCTCTAATTTCTATTCCATTTATCATCTCCTTTGCATCTTCTAGTCTGCTTTTAAATCTCTCCATGGTATGTTTCATTTCAGATACTGTCTTTTTCAAAGTTTCTATCTCTTTCTTGAATTCATCCCTGAGATCTTGAATATTTTTCTGTAATTTCATGGGCATGTTTATCATTTTTATTTTGAAATCATTATCAGGAATATAGGTGAATTCAGTTTCACTGGGCCCTCTTTTGATGTTTGAGGGATTTTGGATTGAACAAGGGTTCTTCTGCCTTTTCATAATCCTACTGAGTAGTGTGGAATAATAGCTTTGTGTAGTAGGTGACCTCTAGTGCCAAAAGCTTTACTCCTGGAGCGATGGTGGGGGTTGCAGGTGAGTTGTACCATTTCCTGATGGGAGTAAATAGCTCTTTCTTTCTTCCCGGCTTCAGTGCGTGCCTCCACTGCCTAGGCCAGTGAGCTGAGCATGCAGGGAGCAGCCTCTGTGATACGCCCCTGTAGCTGCCATAGGTGGGGCTGCCCTCTGGGTGGCCTGGCATGATGGTGGGGACAGCAGGTTTGTGAGCAAGTGCCAGCTGGGAGGCAGGAGTGGCAGGCTGTGTATTGCGGTGTGGGGCCTCAGGGCTGTGTTGCCAGCCAGGGGGATGGAGTGTGTGAAGCTCCTGAAAGTTCCCAACTTGCTGGGCTTAGTGCGCTGGGACGATTTTGTCCACCTGTCCTTTCTCCTGAGCATCAAGCTCTTTCTAATCTTTGCCCCTTTAGCACTCCTCTCACTGTTGAGAAGTCTTTCAAAGTGCCAGCCTTTCTTTTGTCCCAGAGTGGCCTGTTGTGGGTACCTGTTCTCCAAAAGTTGCTGGAATCTCAGTCTGTCCAAGTATTCCTCCTACCTTTGGTTTCCAACCCGTCTAATCTCCAGAGCACCATGTAATGTGGGTTCACGCTCCTGAAGCAGATCTTCAGAGCTGAGTGTTTAGCAGTCCTGAGCTTCTACTTCCTCCCCACTCTGTTTCTCTTCCTCCCACCAGGGGCCTGAGATGGGTGAAGGGCTTGGGTCCTACTGGATGGTGTCTTTGCAACTTTACCCTTTTCCATGAGGTCTCTTTTCCCCTGATGTATGCCATCTGTTGCAGTCTTCTTTCTGGTCACTCTTTTAGTATTAGTTGTATTTGTTGTATTTTCATATTATATGTGATTTGGGGAGGAGATTTCTGCCCCACTTCTCACGCGGCCATCTTTTTCTGGTCTCGTGCCTTTGTGTTTTTTCTTATCTTTTCATCATGAAAACAAAGAAATGCCTTACATTGAGAGTCATCTTATTTTGGTCATAGTGTACATAGTAAGCATATGCACGTTTCTGGGAAACCACAGGACAACGTTTTTCTTCTTATTTAGGCGAAATTGAGAACACTAAGTCCATTTCACAGAGGCAGAGCCCAGGTATACAGGCTGTAGAAATTAGCTCACCAGCCAAGGGACTTTTAAAATTGCCCTCAGCTGTTCAGAGCATGGAGTTTATACATTTTTAAACATACGCAGTGTTGATATGCCAATTATACCACAGCAGAGCTGTTAAAAATAAAGTGAAAGAAAAAAATCAATTTTTCTTTTGAATATATGAATATAAATAGTAAATCCACTACCTTCACATGGGTAGCTTGTTTCTGTCAAGTGTAACCTGTCAAGATTAAACAGCAATCTGCACATTTCTAAGAGCTTGCCATGAATTCAACTAGCTCTTAGCAATGTGAGCTAGCATGGCATTAGGCTCTCTGTACTCACAGATGTAACATCTATCTGCAGTGTAGACTTAGTCTGATCACCCCACAGAGGAGGAAGAGAGTGTTTTGAAATTCTGCATAATTTTGTGTCACCTGCCGGGGGGATGGAGGGCAGGATTAGGTCCCATGGCAGTGGTTCAGCCTGACCCCACTCCCATCCACTCCTCTCACTGCTGCTCCTCTCACTGCTGCAACTCACTTTAGCAGGCAGGCAAGGATTCTCAAGAAATTAGTTGCTTTAAGCCCACCCAAATAAACTTGTTTCTTTATGTAAAATGTCCATCAATTCAGGGAAAAAGATTCAGTGAAGGTTAGAAAGGTTATCACCTTAAGTGCCAGAACCTAGGAAGGACACATTCCTTTGAGAGGTCATTTGTGGTACAGGCAAGAACATGTGCACATATTCCCACACCCACCTGGAAAGGCTGTCTGTTATATGAGCAGGTGCTGGGCACAACTGTGTGTCAGGCCTTGTGTGGGGTAGTGGAGATTCATGAGCATGAAAGACGGTCTTTGCCATTGTGCTGCCCAAACGGAGGGAGGGGATATAAAAACAGTCCTTACTACCATAAAGCAAAGAGTGGCTTCAAAGAAGGAAGAAGGACAAATTAATTCTGAGAGGCACAAGGTGATTACCGACATGGATCTGGAAATTCATTTTGGAAAAGGCGCAGAAATTCTGCAGGCAGGTAAGGAGGGACCAGGGAAGTCTGGCTGAGCTAGGAGTATGAGCTAAGGCACAAAAAGCCTCCCATGTTCCTGGAGAGGAAGTATCCAGTGTGTCTAAGCAAACTTAGCCTGCAAGGTAACGTGATCAGCTTGGATGCACTGTCTGCTCTGAATAGCCCACTTGCACATCTCACCGTAGCATTGCCAAACCAAGCACACAGGAACATGGAGTTATGTTTTACTCCAGAATATTTTTTAGTGACCAGATTATCTACAGCTATTATGTCATAAGCATTTAAACACCCATGAAAAGAGCCCCATTAATTCCCCTCCATTTCCTATGTTGTGCCTGCAAATGGTTCACTGTGTAGCACATAGCACAAAAGGAATGTGAGGGTAGAACAGTAATCTTTAAAATTACTTGTATAACAGAAGTTTCCATTTTGATGCAGAAAATATACAGATCCCTGTATCTATGAAGTCAAAATCGTTTGATTTGTTTTTGTGAAGTTCACAGGAGTGTCAAAAGGAACACTTCCAGCTAGACTCAGTTAAAGGTGGCATCGATCTGGAGCAGGCACACATTGGAGTGTCTCACTTGGCCCACGGAGATCTCCCCAGTGGCCGTCTCTGTATTCTTTGCCCTGTCATATTGCTGCTGATGGACACGAGGCCCAGAGAGGTTTGTCTGTCCGGGCAGCATGTGACTTGAGCTTCCTGGTGCTACAGTACCTCACCACATTGGGGAGCCCTCAGTGAGCAGTAGCTGATTTAAAGAAAGCAATGCATAAGAAATCATTTTTGGTGGTGTCATCAGCCAAGAGGGAGAAAATCTCACATTTTATGAAATCTGATCCATGTTTACATTAATCTACTCTGAGGAAGGCAAGCCACCTGAATTCCTTGTCCAGGGATGCCTCGGCATTTGCTTCCATTATCCCTTTAACGATACTTCCCCGAGTCTACAAATTAGCATCCCTGGTGGAGGAAAATAGTAACACTTTGCTGACACCACATCTAGGATAAAGATTCCACATTTAACAAGACAAAAGAACTATTTTTCCCTACCCAGGTTAAAAGATAGGTCAGGAAGTTAGGTAAAGAAGTTTGGAAGTCCATTATCTCTGTGCCTTGAATTTCAAGGGTGTGAAATTGTGAGTCTGCCTTACACAACTGCAGGTGGCTGCTGGCTGGGAGATAGTTACTGCCTCCTCCCTCCCTGGTTCACTTTGCTGTGGACAGGTGACCTCTCATAAAAATCACAAAGCAGCATGTCAGTTTCTAAGGACTTTCTACAAGAGAGAAAACATGATTCAGGCTCAGGGCAGAAAAAGAGTTATTTGTTCAAATTTCTTTATTTGCCATCTGAAGGCAGAAGGCAGGAACTTGGGAGGTGGCAGGCCAATCCATTTTGCTCCATCCTTGCTGTCACTGCTGCTGACCTTGAGCCTCCATCTGAGGAGAATTCTATTCAGGGCCCCTTTGCAGAGGTCTCAATTTTACAAAAAAAAGAGTGACCTCAGGGATGGACAATGATAGGTAGAAAAGCCTAAAGTCATAGATGGTACTTGATGTTCCATTGACCAGAAGTGAGACTCAGTTTAATAGCCTGAATCAGATTTTATAAAGCCATAACCAGCTACAATAAATGTCCCAGGATTCCTGAAAAGTGATGTTGATAAATGTGATCTAGCCCTGTGCTAATCAATCTCATTTCAGCAATGGAAAAAAAAAAGTAATTTGGCTTCAAATAAGTATTTTCTTCCAATAGGGAGAATGTAATTTATGTGCTTTGTTCATGGAAGAAATAAACTACAATGTTGGGATTTAGTTGTAAGATCAGAATTAAGACAATTACTTTCCTAAAGATTCACTGGGACCAGACTGATTTCTGACTAGGCAATGAATCCAGATAGGTTCTGAATTCTGAAATGCAACTTAATGAATTCCTTCAGAGGCCCTTATGCAATGCTCTAGCAGCTAATTACTCTCTTTTCACCTGATAACCAGAAAATAATCGTTTTCTTTTTTTTTAAATGATGTATCACTCCATGGTAGTCAATCTAACCACTAGTATATCTTAATCAAATCATGCCAAATTATTTATACACAGCAACATAAAATAGGGATATAACTAATATGGTATAAAGTCAATATTATTTCTTTCTAATAGACCATTCAGGGAAGGGCACCTGCATAAAAGCACAAAACATGGACCTCCCTAGCTAAAAAGGGCTTTTCAAAAAAATTACTACTTACACAGATTGTGGTCTCAGATCAAGTCTCAAATATTTTCTTAAAAAATAATAACCTTCATATACTTTCCAGAATACATGACATATTCATTGTAAAAATGTAGAAATGAAAATATCTTTCAATATCAATTATATACCACCAAGAATAACTGTTCTTGTTGTGCACAATATCCTTGAACACAGGAATCCAATGGTACCCCAGGATGAAGTCTGAAATTGGAACTTCGGGGTTTTGCACACATTTGCACATACTGGCTCCTCCAAAAGTACTGTTGAGAGCATTTCTTTACCTCCACTGGCTTACTCTGGGCACAAGCTGTCCTCCTGAGATTGTCCCCTTGGCGGCAGATAAACACCACCTGGAAAATGACAGGCGTGTTACAGTGAACTAGATAAAGGTACAGCCCCCATGCAGTGGGGGAGACACCTACCCATTTCCTGCAATTGGTTCAAAGTTGTTTCTAGTTTCAAGGAAGGACACTGAGGGCTTCTGCTGAGATGGAGAAGCATCTCTGGGACTCCTTGTACCCTAGGACACTGCTGAAAGGTACTACACAGCTTCCCAATCTCTCCCAAGCCAGCAGGATCGTGTGTGTGTGTGTGTGTGTGTGTGTGTGTAAAATCTGGACTTCACAGACATACGAAGGCAGAAAACAAACAAAAACAATATTTGAGCAGGAAATCCAATTTTGAATTAAAGTCAAATCAATTACCCAATAACTAAGGTGCTTAGGGGATGATGAACACTCCCAGCCCGAATGCATTTGTGAGAGATCTCAGGTCAGGAAATAACACACGTCCAGCCCCGGAGGCCAGGCCCCCTCCTGTGGCTACACACTCAAAGACCCCCACCATCCTCACTGCTAACAGCACCAGGGACTGGTTTTGCCTGCATCGGTACTTTACATAAATGGAATCATGCAGTATATACTTTATATTTTCCCTGATTTCTTAGCAGTTGTGTGAAACCGAAAAGATTCACAGCCTATATTGTGTATGAGTGTATCTGGCTGTTTACAAAACACGGTGGTTCAGATGCTACGCGTTGTTTCTTCTCGCTGTTGCAGAGTATTCCGAAGGACGATTCTGCCACAGCCTGGAGTCCTGTTCTGTTCTTCATCCCACTTCACTTTTCTTTGTATCATTCTCACAACTGCTACTTGAGAACCTGGCCTGGACGGGCAGCTTTCTAGTTCTAAGAGTGCTATACCAACAACACAGGGGAAGCTTACATTTTTTGGAGGAGACAGACATAAATAACCAAACATTTTGGAAAAGGTAAGTGGTTTGTGGACAATAATGCAAATGAGCATGAAGGAATGTGAGGCAGTGGGCAGGAAATGTTACATTAAGCAGTCTATTAGACAACTCAGAAGAGGGGTATTTGGGCTGATTTCCAAATGAAGACCGGACCGGTGGTCAGGCAAAATCAGGTGGGGTGGTGGATCACCCCGTAACAAGAGAATGATGAGCACCAAGGCCCTGAGCTGGGAAGGAGGGCGGCGAGAGGAGAGAGGGGTGCGTGGTGGGTTGTAAAGGTTGGGAGGGACTAATGATGACCGTCCCCAAAGGCCACGAGGAGGAGCAGGCGAGTTGGACACCATCGGGTTGCTTCTGAGCAGAAGAGGACATAATCTTTTACACTGTGGAGTTCTAATTCATTTTCTGTACTCTTCCATCTTAACCACTGGGTGCAAACAGCAGAATAAGTAAGAATGTATGAAAATAAATTGCTTTTATTAAGCAATAGGAATTGGAAATTAAGCAGCACATGCTCATTTCAAGAATTCTCATATCTAGTTTAGCAAGGCCATGAATGCAGACCAAACTCACTCAGAGAAGTGCTGGGAAAATCTGCAAACACCTATCTCTTTCCATAACAGTCACCTCCCAAAGCAGCCACTCCTTGTAGCTCAGAATGGGTTACACAAGTCTGAGGTCAAACTAGCCATTACAGTATTTACAGCTTTGCTAAACAAAAATGCAATTAGTCAACGTTAGAGCAGACTTCTGAATTTGCTTTTGTTTTGAGGGGAGGTGAAAAAGAACATGAATATTTGTTCCAAACAGAAGTCACTCCCATCAAACTATTCCTTTAAGGTGAGTTACAGAGATGACTTCTACAAGAAACAATTATTCACCTAGAAGCAGAGTGGATACATTTCCCTTGTAGCCAAATTCCAAGAAGGCTGTTCCAGACAGGGCTTCTTCTAACCCTGGACATCCTATCCTGTTATGTGTGCATCTCTTCCTATGAGAACTCCTCCATTTGTCCTTTTTCTCCAATTTTTCACTTTCATCTTTATTAACGTGGTACATTATGATTCATTTTTTATTCTTTTTGGCATGCTAATATTTATTTAGGAGTAACTGGCTGTCTTTTAGGATGCTGTTTTTTGAATCAATAAAGAAGGAATGTTGGGAAAAGAGGCGTCTTCCTCTCAGAGTGTGGGACTGCCTGAGTTCAGGGGACAGAACAGGGGGTCCAGAGAACAGAGTCAGAGAGACAGGGGGCATTCGGAGCTCTGTGGGGAGGTCCCTGAAGAGGTTTCAGAGGAAGCTGATCAGCAAATGCACGTAGATACTGACTAAGGCCAGAAAAACAGATACACAGGAAAGAATTAGAGGAACACAACAGCACACAAAAGCAGGGGAGAATGTCTGCCCCATCAGATAAACAGAAAAACCTTCTTATTCAAAGGGGAATAGTGTAGGACACTCAAGAAGGTCTTCCTTCCCTTTTGTGGAATAACTAATCCCGCTCTGATTCGGCCTAAAAACATGCTCCAAAGGATTGAACTGTTTCCACATACCTTAACTGTGGAGCATCAATTAAATTGAAACTGACCTAAAATGGACAAGCCATTTAATATGTTCCAAAAACCAAGAAAAAGGCTGAAAATATTACATGGACACACACAAAAAAAATAGAAAACAGGACTCCAGCTGAAATTGTATAGACAGTAAGGACAATGTGGGAGATGAAGAAATGAAGGTGGATAAAGTAAATCGCAGATTAGACCATGCCGAGGAAGAGATTAATAAATGTGATGACAAAGTGGTTGAAACTATCCAAACTGAGCCACACAGAGAGAAAAAGGGCACAGTGAAAAAACAGAACAGAGATTTGTTATGCTGTAGAAGACACAGCCTAATAAATGTTTAATTGGAGTTCCCTGAATAGGGGAATGGGATGAAAAATATTTGAATAAATAATTTCGTGAAACTATAAACCCACAGATCCAAGAAGCTCGATAAAACCCATGCATATGAAGTGTGAAAACTGCACAAAGGAATATCAGAATCAAATTGCCAAAAGTAGTGATGAAGAAAAAATATTAACAGCCAGAGTAGAAAGAAATGTTACACAGAGAGGAGGGACTGTAAGAATCACAACATATTTCTTGTTAAAAACAATGCAAGTAAAAGATAGTGCGGTATTCTTTTCAAGTGACAGAAAGAAAAAGATGTCAAATTAGAATTCTATATCCATAAATATATATTTTTTTAATTGAAGAAATAAGGGCACTTTCAGATTTACAAAAGCTGAAAGAATTCATTACCAGATTTTAATGCAGAAAATGATAACGGAAATCCACTTGACAGAAAATCTGATACTAGAGAGAAATACGGATCTAAATGAAGAAATGAAGAGAACCCCAAATGGGAACTATGTTGGTATATATCTGAATTTTACCATATTATTTAAATCACTTAAAAATAATATGAACCATAATTCACACAACAAATACTCATTAAGCACAATTAGGTCTCAGGCATTTGAGATGGATTTTGGGAAAAGTGCAGTCAGGCTGCTGTGAAAAATAACTTCAGGGAGCAGTATTGTAGAATAAAGAATTATATGCAGTTCATGGTCTTCACCGTGGCTTGTTTTATTAGAAATACAAATATAAACCAAGAACCCAGCACTGAGTCAGTAACAAGCGCTAATTTATGAGAGCTGTGTGCTACAGCAAACTCAATAATCAAAGGACTTCCAAATCCTCTAAGTGAGGAATTAATGTGGACTTATCACGGGCTATTGCAGTAGTTCTTGGTTTAAAGAAACACTATTTAGACTGATGTCCCTTTGCATGTGCTAAAGATCTCTCATCTCTGAAAACTAAAAAGTGATTTTGATTTGTTTGCAAAAATTGTATATAGGTATGGATACTTTTATATTGTTCAATAAGCATTTTTTTGGATCTATTATTCTTTTCCCAACTTGTCTGTAAGACTCTGGAGAGCAGACATGGTATCTTTGTCTTAAAAGCCCCACATACAGCTGAAAAGTGAAGGCATATGGTAAATCCTGATGCGAGCATGCTCAGCAGGAAGACAGTGTGCTCAGGGTATTTCAGGTCTTGGAAGAAGTTGTATATCTGAGAGAACACCATATGAAACCCACTGAAGTAGTACAGCATTATATAACTAATATGAAGTGATCCTGGAGAGCTATACAGAGAAAACTGGATCCATCTATATAGTCACGGTACTAAGCAGATACAACTAAAATCTAGGTTAACGTCTAAATGGGCATTTTTCTGAATCAGATCCTACCTAAATCTTTGCTTTACTTGCAGATAGGTCTCTCCAGGACCCCAATAACTTGGCTTCTGCTCAGGGAGAAAGCACCTGTTTCAGGCTCCTGCACCCACTTACCACTTCCTTTTCCTTTGGCATCTTCTCAGGGTTCACCTAACACAAGGCCTCCATGCCATCAGAATGCCAGTTTCTCAATTTAGAAATCTGAATGGCCCCAGTGGACATCACCACAGGATGAATAAGTGCTAAGTGATGTCATCCTAACTCTCCATTTCCAAGTGCAACCGTGCCAGCCACCACAGATGTACATGGCACAGGTGAGTACAAACGTGCTTCATGAACAACACAAGTCTGTAAGTCTAACAGACTCAGTCCCAAGGTGGCGTGTGTGCCTATTAGAAGTACACATTCTTCTCCTGGTAGCTTTGAAGTCTTTACCAGGTGACAACCATACCCAGAACACACACAGGAAATGTGAACAAGAGACTTTAAAGTAAGATGCCAGGAACATTTAACCAGCACATTCTGAGGATAATACATGGATGTCATCCATTGGCAGACACAGTCCAAGGGGCTCATGTTCAAAGGGAAATCATTTCCTAGTTCTGATACTAAGAAATTGACCTGGATCACCACTGGCCCAGGTGTCAGGTAGTCCTAAAGACCCGTGTGCTGCTGCAGTTTCAGGCACTTTGGAGAGGTGCTTGAATCTCTGGGACTCATTTACACAGCTAGCTTAAACAGGAACATAGCTTTCTCTCTTGAGCCTTTTTTCCATGCTGAGATATCTCTGGGGATGAGTTTCTTACTGAGATTTAGCGCTGCTGAGTATTGTCTATCCTATTTCCAGAATCCTTTACATGCTCATATTTCTTTGAGTGTGTGACAAGTAATGCAGTGTAGCCTACAGAGCTACACCAACACCCTTTCAGAGGAAGTCCCCTTTTGGGGCAATGCAAGGCAGACAGAAACCAGGCATTTTTTTTTTCCAGAACCACATTACTCTTTTCTCATGAGGTTTTGCTGTGAGTCTAGTAACGAGTACAGATTCACAACTCCAGAAATTAGATTCTGGATATTTCTTTCATATCTGAGAGAATGATTTGCCTCACAGTTATGTTGATGGCTTGGAGATTGAAATGCATCCTGCAGTTCTTTCTGCCTGGAGACCTGATCTTTGACCCTACCGTGCTGATTAGTGTATCTGCCTTCTTGGGACTTTAGTGATTAAGATACACATCCATCATAGCTGCTCCCCTCTGCCAAAAGCCCAAGTAGGGAATGGAAGGCAGAGATTAAGAAGATGCACATATCTTCACATGAATTTAGGCCACATCTCTAACCTGTCTTCCCAGGCTTTCAATACACAACCTGCTCACTTTAGTTATCTGACAACCCAACCCATTCTCCACAGAACAGCCAGAGTGATCTATTTTAAACATAAGTCAGGTTATTTCCTCTCCCTGCTTAAAACCCTCCATGCATTTCCCATCTTTGCTTACAGTAAAATTCACACACCTCTTCCAACAGATCAGGCCTCCTGGGATGACGTGCTTTCCCAGCCCACCCTGCCACCTTCCTGTCCACCCCCACCACCTCCAGCCACACTGGCTTCTCCGTGGACATGAACCACACTGAGCCATTTGGACGAATGGTGAGAATAAACCTCTAAGATGACAACTCAGCTTCCCTGCTAGTAGAAAAGCCCTTTGGTGTAAACACAGCATTTTACTATTTCTGTTTCTTCTACATTGTTGCCTACACTTGCACAATAGGTCATATCTTATACAGGTGCACGGTTTCTAAATTCAGAACATAAGTGGAAACCCTCCTGTGGAGAATGGCCATTGAAAATCTCTTAAAATGCCCCCAAAGCATGCTGTACACAATTTTTGTTACATTCCTAAGATTGTTCTCTGTTATAGTTATGCCCCATACAGGATGAAAGTGACTGAGACAAAACAATGAAATAAAACAAAAGACATTTGAACATTCAAACCATTCTTCTTTTAAGATAACTATCAAATCCTTAGCTGTCAGTGAGAGATGGTGGAGAATCCCCAAGCACCCCAGACTGCTTAAGATGTACTCCTCTCTGTTTTAATCTTCAGCCGCTATTAACTCAGCGTGTGTTACTAGACTTCCTTGTTGGGAGGATTAAGTGAGCACAGAGGCAGCCCTTTCCCATGGATTAGGTTTAATCCCAGCAAGTAAGTGCCCTTGTGATGTTGCGCTATTGTCTGGAGATGTTCAAGATGTATGAAACAGGGAGTGTTGACCAAAACGTCATGATTTCCAAAATAAGATAACAGACCAGAATGCAGATTTTCAAAGGAATATCTGAAAACCTGCTCAATAACTCTTGAAGTTTTTCCACCATTTCAAGAACATAGAAGAGGCAGGAGAAGGAAGCTGGAAGCACTTTTGGGCTGATGAAGGAAAAATGATCACAAGATGGCAGTAAGCTCAGGCAAGCTTTATCTGGGTGACACTTCAACAGGTTTGCATTCTGGGGAGTCCCCTCAGTGTGACACAGTCTAGAGGCCACTTCTGCCCCTTGGAGCTCTCTGATCCAGAGACCCAACTCACCGAGACACACGAGCTCCATCTCCCAGGAATTCCTTGCTCTCCTCTTCTGGGTGGTGGTGGGGTGTGTGCAGGGGACTTACTGACATAGATGCTTAACAAAATACTGACACAACTCAACATACAGTCCTAACACAAAATGTTAAAATAAAACTGGTGGGTACAGATCTCAATATTAAAGCCTATTATTTATATATAAATGGGGAACCCCAGGAGGATTCCCACAGAGATCATGGGTAAGGTGAGAATGTCCACCATTTCCCCTATTATTTGACAATGTTCTTGGGATACTAGTCAAGGCAATTAGACTAAAGGAAACAAGGCCATAAAAATCAAGAAGAAAAAATAAAACTGTTTCTATTTGAGAGGATCTAATCGTATAGCCAGAAAGCCAATGAGGAAACTAACTCAAACCCTATAAGAGTCCAGCAAAAGGCAAAACATAAATTAACATACAGAAAGCAATAGCATTTATATAAACATAATTAAGAGTTAAAAGATAAAACAAATCCATGAATCTCCTTTATAACAACAACAAGGTAGGTAGATAAATATTTCAGGATAAACAGAAGCAAAAAGTTTCAAAGCCAGTACGTGGAAAAGTGTAAAACACTCCCAAAGACCAAGTAGACTTGAACAGATATATTCTCTCTTGTTCTCAGGAGGGTAACTTCACATCACCAATATTTTAGTAATGTTTTAATTCTCCTCTCTCCATCTTAATGTACAATTTAAATGTGACGCCCATAAAAATTTAATGAATTTTTCTTAGAGTGGCACAAACTGACATTAAATTTTATGTGGAAAATAAACACACAGGAATGGCCAAGACAATACTGGAAAGTAAGTCTGAGAGGGAATGAGATATACCAGGTATTTAAAAAAAAAAAAGGAGCAGTAGGGGGCTGACCCACCAAGAGCCAGATCAGTGGACGGAATACGAAGTCCAGAATAGACCTGACCGCATAATTATGGTTAACCTGACTGCATAAAAAACGGTTAACATCATTTTTCAAAACATGGGGTAAAAATCAGTCTTTATAATAAATGGTGTTGGAATAAGTGGGTAGTTATTTGGTAAAAGAGATATAATTAGATCCATTTCTCACGCCATACACAAGAAAACTGCCAAGCAGATCAAAGCTAAATGCAAACTAAATTAATTAAAAATAAATAAGAATAGAAAAAAGGAAAGAAAATGGATGAGTGAATTCTAAATCATCCGAGTCCAGGAAAACCCTTCCAAATATGACTGAGGCTTATGGTGGGACCCTAAGAAAGCAGCCCTCAGGGCTTCTGCCCCAGGACTCACCAGATTAAACGCTCTGTGCACCCAGGACCCCACCTGCTCACAACAGGGCTAAAGTAAATGCTCGCTTTCAAGGATGGGAATTATTCTTAAACGCCAAGTGAGGCACAAAACATTCACACACTTTTTTTGCAGGTAAGCAAGAATTAGCATAAACAGCAGCTGCAACAGCCCCGACACAGACAACAAAGAACATTTCTGCTCCTGAAACCAAGTGTCTTGCCAGTGTGTTTCAGCCCCAGGCAAGTTCACTAAGAATTCAATGTGACCAAAGAAATGACAGTAGAACGTTCTTGGGGTGAAAAAGTTATACCCAAATTTATTTCCATAGTGGCAGGTCAGTCACTAGAACCCTGTCCACTCAGAGCAAGTCTGCATGCAGCAAGCCAGTCTCTGCCTCTGGGCCTCTCTGCCCACACAGCTGTCCCCTGGACCTCGGTGTTCAGTGCTGCCACCACTCCAGCCTCTGCCCTGCTCTCCTGCAGCCTTGTAGCCGTGCCACCATGTCGCCCGAGCACTGGGCGGAGCTCTTTATATATAGTCAATAAAAACGTACTGCCCACACATGTGTAGTGAGCCAGCCAACCAGGGCCAGGTGAGAATCCTGGCCACAGGAACCTTCATTTTACACACACCAAGGTATGGAAGTGGTCTGCCTGGAACAGTGAGTTAGGTACCATATGATAATCCAAAGAACCCAAGCAAAAAAGGGCCATTTGCTACTGGCCTCAGCATTTTTTGGATCTATTTCTCTAATTAAAATAGAATAGTTATGGTTTTTTAAAAGGCAATAGAATCATAGGAAAAAAATTAATGTTTCCCCTATAAAAAGTAAATTTATTATTCATTTTTAGATTTTGTTTTTTCTGTTGTAATTGTAGCAGTTTGATCTTAGGCATTTATGAATGGAGGTGATTAAAAGCAGCTTCCCTTTTCTCAGCTCAGAGACTGATCAGAATATAAGAGCAAATAAAATATAGAAAGAGAAAAACATACTTTTCTTTTGGTGAAAACTCAAATCTCCAGGTTCATTGGGGCCATATTTGCAAAGCCCACCAGAGAAGGCCAGGCTCGGTGCACAGAACTAGAATGGACTTCAGGCTAGTGACCATAGAGGTCTCTGCACAACCCAGCCTGCTTCAGTCAGACACTAAAGAGTTAGAGGATGGTGTTACAGGCAAGTAACAGGTGTACACCCTCCAGGTAACAGGTGTATACTCTTTGTAGGGACCAGGTAAAGTCTTTGGACTTGAATCACTAAACACTTTTTTTCTTTTTTTTAATTATTGTTTTCTTTTTTCTTTATCCCTAGACCTTCTGATCAGATCAGGCTTACTAAATGTTTTATGATCAAGGAAACAGGCAGGTTTTTTTCTCTATAAACACTTGGTGTTATTAAAATGATGGTCTCTGTTGAATGGAAGAGAGACAGACTGCTTTAATGAATAATCTTACGTAGCCACTTTGTCTCCGGTTTACCTGTATTTTGTAGCCTATTAAAGTTCCACTGTATTCGCACTGTCCTTTCATGAAATGTTAATACCATCTTTGAAAACAATATTATTAAATCACCCTTCCATTAAAATAAAGAAATGGCCCTAGAGTCTTTATTTCTCTCAACTCATTTCTGTTTAAAACTGTGCTCTGAAACCCCTGGCCGTGTTTTATAGGCCACAGTTGCTGCAGTGTGCATGGAAGCATTTCACAAATCTTTACAGGGTGCTGGAATCATAATCTCTGGTGGTCCAGAGATTCCACATGCTGCCAATTGTTTTCTGCAATGCTAGGCAAGAACTCGCCCGTAGAGTCTTCTCTGTCTTACTAATGTCAAATAAGTCAATGGTTGATTTAATAAGAAACAAAAATGTAAGCATCAGCAGCAATTGTCAGGTAGTGCTGGATTTCTATTGCAGGCCTCAGTGTTGATTGGTAAGTAAGTGATCAGGGTGGGAGGGAGGGTAGCTTTGTGTTAGCTGGTGGCCTTTTCCCAATCAGTTTGAACTTTGTTCAGATAAAGATAACAAAAATCCCAATTCAATACACTTTTACTGAAAAAAAATCTGGTAGAGGGGTTTTGGTTAACTCACATGATTGAAAAGCACTGGTGCTGAGCTGGCTGGCTTCAGGCTCACCTGGAACCTAGGGCTTAACTGAGGGCATCAGAATTTGGTTTTCTTCCATCTCTTCATTCCACCTTTGGATGGGTTGGGCTCATCCATGGGGTCATACAATGTGGCCCCTTATAGGCCACACCATCCATTTTAGCATTTTAAGCAGGAAGTAAATCCTGTCTTTCTAATGGTTCCAGAACCAACAGCCTATTCACTCTGGTTGGAGCAGTGTGGCTCATTTAAGAAGCTTGTGCTCTCCTGCCTGCAGGCCTGCCCACTTCTCATTCCCCTCACCTGCAGCCACTGCTGTTGCCCATTGGTACCAGTAGAGATTTGAACTTAGGATGCCTGGAGCTTGTGTGAGGATGGTATATTTTTCTGTCTCTGTGGGTATTCGTGTATACTGCTCTTTGATTTTTAGAATGACTGTCATGCCAGTGGGTTTCAGCCCCGGGCAAGTTCGCTATGGATTCAATGTGACCAAAGAAATTGACAGTAGAATGTTCTTTGGGGTGAAAGGGTTTATTACCCAGCTTGTTCTGCCAGCACTAGCGTCTCTGCCTCTGCGCAGAGCACTGGGCTGAGCTCTCTATATAGCACAATAATAGCTTATTGCCTAAAGGTGTGGAAGCGGTAGCCTAGCAACAGGCCAGTTACATCATCAGGTGGTTTAAGTTCAGTGATGATCCTGGTCATAGGAACCCCAACTTCCCACAATGACTTTTCTCAATCTGAGGGTTGAATGTGAATATCCTTCCACAAAGGACAAATAGGTCCAGGCAAAAGCACCAGTCATGGGGTTCCTTGCAGTGTTCTTGCAAAGGCAGGTCCTTTGATAGTTCAGAGAAGACGCTGCTCTTTGGGTACAACTCTTCCATTGAGGAGATCCTGACCCCGAGGCTGGCATCTGGTGGGAGACGTGACACCCTTGGCATTGATGTATATGGAACTCTCAATCCTATCTTCCATCAGGGACCGAAGTGGCCACGATAAGTTCAGGAGACTACATTTATAGGTCATTTGACAGCAGGAAAGTGAACCTGTCTCTAAAGAATGGTACACATGATACAGGAGTCTGAGCACAGAAGTTTCAGCTGTGCACCAAGGCAATGGTTAGACATTTCAAAGTGAGGGCAAGAGCAGATGCAAGCACACACCATTAGTAACCATCTCCTTACAAACCATCTCATACTGACAAATGTGTCTCAGTGTCCAATCAGAGCACAAAAGAAGGTTGCTAAGAACCAGAATCACTGAGGGAAATTTGATTAGATTTAGTTCATTTCATGAATTCCTTACTCTGTCCCTGGTTCTGAGAAGCAGTGGACTTACTAAAGCCTAACATCAAGCCAGTAAGAGCTGGCATATTTAATTTAGTAATTATTATTAATAAATGAGCTTTTTGCAATGTAGTAATGATGTGGGAAACTGCTTTTCTCCTACTGTGGATTATTAACCATGAAGAGAGTAATTATAGACCTCACAAGTAAAAACCAAATAATTTATATGCTTAGAGGAGTATAAAATGTCATTAGTTTTTATAATTAAGAACAAGAAACAAAAATATTCAATAATATAATAATAAATTATTTAGTCTCTATTTTGTCCCTACATTATAGTTAAATAAAGAAGGAAATGAGGGGAACAGAGACACTCAGAAAATCAGATTGGGTTCATGGAGTAGCCAGGAGCCTGGAGACATGGTGCCTAACTAGTCTGTACTCCATCCACTGCATGAGATCTTTGTGGGGTCACTGTACTGCACAGCAATAGTATTAAACTCAATGGTCATTTTGGTTTCATCCTAGATCTTTCTGTGAACTAGAATCAGAAGGGAAAGAGAGAGAAGCTTCAGTAACTCTTTCAATGATTGATACAGATAGAAAACATTCTTCTCAAATACTCATAGAACATTTACCCGTCTAGGCCATATTCTGAGTCATAATAAGAGCTTCAGTAAATTTAAAAGGATTTAGGTAATATAAGTTATATTATCTGACCAAAATGGAACCAAATTAGAAATCAGTAACAGATATGTGAAAAATTCCCAGATAGTTGGAAATTAAATAACACAATGCTAAAGAACTCAAACCAGAAATTAGAAAGTATTTTGAATTAAATGAAAATGAAATGCAACAGAAAGGAATCTGTTTGACATTGCTAAAATAGTTTATTTGGAGAAATTTTATTGCAGTAAATGCTGATATTAGAAAAGAAGAAAGGTCTTAAATTAATGACCTCAGCTTTTACTTAACAAGGAGGATCAAATGAAACTGAAAGCAAGAACACAATAAACAATAAAAATCAGTACAGGACTTGAGAGAATTGAAAAGAAAAGCAATAGAAAAAAATAAAAAGCCAATGAAACAAAAGCTGGTTCTTTGACAAGATAAACAAAACTGAAAATCTTTATCCAGGCTGACCAAGAAGAGAAAGAGAATAACATTGCCAATGTGAGAAATTAAAGAAGATTCTTTCTACAGATTCCACAGATGTTAAAGGAGTAACAAAGAAATGTTTTAAAGAACCATAAGCTGATAAGGTCAACAACTTAGATAAATTCCTTGAAAGACAACTATCAATGCACACTCAGAAAGAAATACAGATGCTAATCAGCCCTGTGTTTATTAAGGAAACTAGACATGTAGTAAAACTTTCCCACAAAGTAAATTCTAGGGCCAGATAGCTTCACTGATGCATTCTACCAAACACTTAAAAAAATAGATAACAGCAATTCTATTCAATGTCTTCCAGAAGGTTGAGGAGAGAATACTTCCCAACTCATTGTCCGGGGGCAGCATTAGCCTTATACCAAAACCTGCCACAAATATCATGAAAACAAACACCACAGACTAGTAACTTTCATAAAAAGAGCAAAAATTCTAAACAAATTTAGCAAATCTAATCCAACAATATGTACAAATGTTAAGTCATCATCACCAACTTAAGTTTACTCCAGTAATACAAGTTGTCTTAACTTTCAAAAATCAATCAATGTAATCAATTTATTAATGACTGAAAAGTAAAAATAAACATGAGGACAAAGAGTCCGTTTTTTCAGGTGAGTCGTGAACCAGAAAGGAAATTTCTACAAAAAGGCAGACTTAGATTAAGAAAGCAGTTAATTGACACCTGTATTGATTTCCCCTCCTTGAGGGCAAAGAATGACTGCAGGTAATTTTTTATCTTAATTAATAATTAATTAACTATTGCTTTCTTTTAGGTTTTATGTTCCCATTCCGATCTTTGTTACTTATTTGTTCTGCTTACTTTGGGTTTCCTGTGATCTTCCTCATTTGTTTTCATTGTTTTTGTTTTGTTTCCTAACATACATGTTTGGTTGTAAGGGACGGAAAACCTAACTTAGAGTGGCTTAAAATATGAAGGCATTTGTCATCAACTTAATGACATCACCAGTAGTGGCCATCTCAGGGTTGTTTTAACAGTAGGTAAGTGATGTTATCAGGAACATAGGCTTCTGCCATTCTTTCACCCTAATATATTCATTCCCCCTAATGCTCAATGCCTCACAGTCACAAAATAGTTGCCTGAGAACCAGCCATCACATTCTCAAAGACCTGGGACAAAGCAGTACAGAATACAAGAGAAAAGAAAAGGCTCTCCTGTGAGCCGTTTAAAAATCAGGTAGGGGGATTTTTCCCAGAGCTCACCAGTTATGACTTCTTATGTTCCATTGTTCTGAAATGAGTCACATATGGACTCCAAGGCCAATCACTGGGAGGGGAACAGTATTCTAGTAACTCAGTTAGATGAGTCTTGGTAATCCCCTGGGTTGGGAACATGGCTTAGCCTAACAACATCAGGTTTGGTAAACTGGAAGAGGGCAAGAATGTCTGCTGGGTATTGGCCTCAGGAAGATAATAACTTAGAGTAATTTTAAGCAACATTTAGTTTCCTACTGGGTGGGGAGATGATGAAGAAAGATGCTGCATAGGGGTGCTGATATCAGAAGGGCTTATTAAGAAGCACCAATTAAAAAAAAAATACCTGCAGTCACTCTTTGCCCTCAAGGAGAAAAACAACACAGATGGAATTTGCTTTCTTCTCTAAGCCTGCCTTTTTGTAGAAATTCCCTTTCTGTTCATTACTTGCCTAAAAAATTAACCTCTTTGTCTGCACTGAACATGATCACTTTACAGCCACATCTAACGTTAGCATCTGTCTCTGGCTGCTATAACTGAATACCACAGCCTTGTCAGCTTATAAACAATAGACATTTATTTCTCACAGTTTGGAGGCCACAGGTCCAAGATCAAGGTGCCTGAAGATTCAGAGCCTGGTGAAAGCCCACTTCCTGGCTCACATATGGTATCTTCTTGCTGGGTCCTTAAGTGGCAGGTGGCAGAAGGGAGCTCTGTGGGGTCTCTGTTATAAAGGCACTAATACCCCTCATGAGGGCTCCACCCTCACGACCTCATCACCTCCCAAAGGCCCCACCTCCAAACAGCATCACCTTGGGGAGCACGGCTGCAACATATTCATATTCAATGTCACATACTCAAAATCTTCAACATATTCATGAATTTGGGGGGATACAAACATTCAGTCTGTAACAGCAAAGAGATTTTTTAAGTGAAATAGTAAGAATTTTTAAAAAATAAAATAGAATTTTGAATTGTGGACAGATAGAATTCTTTTTTGAGATTTCAAATCAAGAAGCTACAGAACTTATATGCAGAAAGGGGAAATGTTCTTTAGCATTAAAAACAAATGAACAAACCAACAAACAGACATGATATGTGATTTCATTATCATTTCTGTTGAGTTTTCCAGATTACACCTGATCATTTCATGACAAATCATATTCCACAGTCATTTGAAGAGATTGGGGTGGTTCACTGTGAATTGGAAACATGACCCCAATTACAAATTTGATAATTCAGTCGAATATACCCTTAAGAATAATACGCAAAATTCATGCACTGTGGTGGCACTAATTTTGCAAAGCTGCATCTGTTTATCATGGATGACTCAGACGTGATGTGGAATTCATCCATGTGGTATCAAGCCTCCATGAGCTTATTTTGGTCACAGTTCTAGCTGAATCTCTGATGAGAGAGAGGAAATAATAATCACACTCAATTCATAACATTTCTGCTGGAGGGGTGAAGTCATTCAGCAATGATTCATGTACCTGCCACCATTAAATCCATCATTTAGGGGAACAACAACAAAAAATGTGAGGTCACATGAGGCATGAGCCTGAATTGAGGGGGGTAGAATTTGACATGAATGAACCTACAGACAGGAGTGCCCTCTGTTATTAAAGTGAGCGCTTGTGTGCATATGGCATTTCAAGAACAATATCATCAATACAAAATAACCTGATGTCATTTCTGTTTCCCTATGGGTGGGTACTAGGTTGGTGTTGATGGGATCAAGGCATAGTTTACAGACTGCCTCTGCACTCACCACAGGACACCTTCCCATGTGAGCTCAAGCACACCCTCCTGGAAGCAGCTTGGAAGTGCGGAACTCCCTGCACCTCTGCCCTGTTCCAGCGCAGCTTTTCAGGTCATTCTCTAATCAGTCACAGGCAAGTCAGCACCATATAAATATGTCTCCTGGATTGTAATCGATAACCATTAGCACAATGGATTCTCCAGGTCCTCTACATTTGGGCAATGTGTGGAATTTTAAATGGCCTCAGATGGATACTTTTTGACCCCTGAAGCTGACCAGTTACAGGTGACCACCTGCTGCTCACCCAGTGACAGGAGCTGGGCCAGCAAAGGCTTCAACAACACTTACTCAAAGACATTGATTCACAAAATCACTTCCTTTAGAAATGGTAAGCAGGTGGCTGCAATTTGTATCCTTTGAGTTTAACCCTGCAGCTTTCATGTTTTCTTCCTTTCTGACAGCTTTTTAACATAACTGCTAATGTACAAGTCTGCTATTTGGTTTTTCCACGTCCATTTTCTTTTCTGCCTCTATCAAGTAAGTTTTAATCATAAATGTAAGCACTATCTACCAAGAAACTCAATGAGCAAAATAACGAATCTATTTCCTTTTTATTTTAAAGGGAAAAAATGTATATCTAAATAGATCCCTTGCAGAAAATTATGAGCAACAGACTATGATTTCACAGTGGAATTGCTCAATTTTCTCCTGCCAGGCCCTGAGCTATCATTATAATCACAATTTTTTTTCTTGAAAAACCAAGATGACGTTTCAAAGTTCCTAAATAGTGCAAGATGCAAGCACATAGTGGCTAAGGTGAAGAGTTCACAGACATTTTGATGAGTGGGTAATACTAATTATAATGATGTTTCCTGCCAAGGTGGCTTTTCTGTGGTCTTCAGTCAGCCGGTAATATGTATGTGAAAATGAGGTAGCCCAAACTCCCTCCTCAGAGATGCAAAGTCATGACCAGGGAGCATGCTCTGCAGGTATAGGCATTTTCTAGTCCATAAAGAGTATTAATTTTGACAGTTATTGGCCAATATTTTTAAATCATTGGTATTGAACATAAAAATCTGTATTTCAGGCTTCTCTCAGAAAGAAAGAAAATCTGGTAGCTCTTGGCTCATGTTCCCAGGATAATCCTGAGCTGTGTACAGGTGCCCAGTAAGACATGGGATTTACTCTCCTGGTGCCACAGTCCCCACCCTGCCCTCTTGCTCATACCTGGCTCACCTTAGGCATGTAAGTCTCCTTCCTGGTAGCTGAAAGTGTTTATTTGGTATTTGGCTCTACTCTGCTTGCTCTAGTGTCCCTCCTCTGAGATTAATCACATTCTAAAGTGGCACCCACACTAGATCTTTCTCAGGATCCCAGGACAGGCCCTCAGCTTGTACCTGCCAACAAGCTGTCCTCCAGGTCCTGAGCAGGAGGGACCCAACAAGCTGTCCTCCAGGTCCTGAGCAGGAGGGAGAGACTGAGAAACCCAAAGAAGAGAGAGAGGGACAGGACCTCCTGTGATGGGACTTCTGAGGACCTGACAAGACAGTGCAGCTGAGGGGCAGGGCTCTTCTTTCCATTTTTCACAGATTCTATGTAAAATCACAGTTTTGCTCCTACACTGACTAGTACCTACTGTGCTGAAATGGGAAAATTGGTGCTGTGATGGGCATATCATGTGTCTGCTGGTCATCTTTCCAGCCTCCCTCCCTCCTGAGATTCCCTGGCATGGAATTCCTCCATCCTCCTGTGAACCCACATGTCCTAAGGTCCTTCGAGCCACTTTCCCATCTGTGTGTGGGTCACCCTTGGGTCCTGTAATTCCCTGTCCTTTATATCCACTGGAAACACTAAACCTCTCTCCATCTGAACTTCTGCTTTACTCCTTTCCCTCTTCTTATGCTTGGACTATTGCAGTCACCTCCTAACTCTCCTGCCAGGGTCCACTCTTGTCCCCCCACACCATTCTCCTCACTGGAGTCACAGTGATCTTCCAGAAATTGTACACTATATTACCTCACTCTTATGCCTGTAAACCTTCATCAGCTTCCCAGAGCACTTAAACAAGATTGCCAACTCAAGCCAACCTCTCAAGTCTACCCTGACCATCCTACTCTCATGTGCCAGGAAAATGGGCTGCTTCAGCCTTCACAAACACACCAGGCTGTGGCTGATTCAGGGTCATTGCACCTGCTGTTCCCTGTGCCTGGGATGCTTTCCCCCTCAGTTTAACATATCTGACTTTTACATCCTTTAGATCTCCTCCCCAGTGCTCCCTCAGAGAGGTCTGCACTGACACCCCACATAGAGTAGCACCATTACTTCAGCCATTTCCCATCACATCACCGTATGTGCAGTCTCCCCATTTTTATTATTCTCTGAAACCATCTTGTTTATTTCTCTATTTTCTTCCTCACAGTTGACCTCTCCCAGGGGGAAGGTCAGCTCATAACAGTATCCTGTTCTTGCTGACTCGTTCACAGTTGTCACCATTCACCACCGTCTGCATTTGGAAGCAAGGGCACCAAGACAACAACAGTGGGCTTGCAGCAGGATTAAGTGCAATTAATATCTTCTTTTTCTTTTTCAAATGAAAATATAGGACTAGTGCATTCAAGAAGGACTTGTACTAAGGGAACTGTGTCACCATTGCTTTTCTCACTAAGTGTCCTAACAACCCAGGATACCATGCAGTGTAGGAGCAGAGCTGCATCTGTGCAGATTCGTCTAGAATCAGGAGTGTCAGGATAAGCTCCTGGGGGCACTCTGCTCTACGTGCAATGAGGTCCTGGAGCAAGGTGATGAGAGGGGTACAGAGAGAAGGCTGGGCCCATGGAGCACTGAGCTGACTGGCCATGCCCCTCATGGCTGTGGGAGGGATGAGCAAGGGCCTTCCCACTGAATTTTCACCTGTGGCTCAGAGCATGCTGATGGCACCTGAACAGCCAGTGGCACTGTATCATGGCAGATACTTTGCACATATGCATGTTTTGAGAAGTTAATGAAGGATTTCTTATCCTATACTAATTAATAATCCTGACAGGAATATTATCAGTGTAACTGCGTTGTTCATATAAAGAAAATCACATTCCTAGAGAACTAATTGGAAAGCTATTCTTGTCACGCTAACTTGAAGCTGAAAATTACTTGTTTTACTTGTAAGAAACAAGTGGCCTATCAAAAATATTCATGTGACAAACTAAAAAGCAAGTCAGATCGAGCAGTTACTTTTGTTTTTAATATGGTCACAATGTATTTGTCAGAGAAGTCAGCCCTATATTAATTTATTTCCGCATTTAAATTATGTTAAATAATCTGTAATCATTTCATCCCAATGATATTACTTAAATGTATAGAAATAAGCTCTAATTGAGCACACAAATTAAAATTTTTATTTCTATTCAAAGGAGAAAAAGACTATTATATAGAAGCATATGAACATTGACAGAACATGCTTTTTTTTTAGTGGGGGGATCTTTTTAAGATGGGATAATTGATATAAGAGTCTGATATCTAAAAAAATTTCAGAAAGCACACATCTGGCCCATTTTTTGTATAATGTATCATCTTCCATCTTTCACTTTATGCAGTCCTGCAATTTTGCAGTCTCAAAAAACATTCCTAATCAGGAGGTTTGGCAGTAATCAGCTGGTTCCCTATATCCTATTACTTCCTAAATGGCATAGTGGTGGTGTTAAAAGTATATGGAAATAATAGGGAAATGGATTGCTTTGAAATTTTGTATCATATTAATTCACATTTAAATTTCATGAGTTCTATTAACCATGTTCTGGAAAACTGTCTTTAATCTCTGCCAACCATTGGCTTTGCCTGAAAGAAATACTCTAGAAATTGGTGGTTTTCTCAGTATGCATGAAATAACCTCTTGTACAATGAAATTCACTTTGGCAAATACATATAGCAGATGAAAAATGATGTTAAATAATCTTTAAACAGTCTTTAATCATTTCATCCCAATGATATTACTTAAATTTATTGAAATAAGCTGTAATTGACCACACAAATTAAAATTTGCATTTATATTCAAAGGAGAAAAAGACTATTATATAGGAACACATGAACACTGACAGAACATGGGTTTTTTTTTGGTGTCTTTTTAAGATGAGAGGCTTAAAAAAATCTTCCCTATTTGTTTAAGATCAGAGAATGCCTGCCAGTATCAGATAACAATGATATTAATAAAATATTAGTAGTAATATTTATCCCAATACACATATATTTTCCCAGCAATCACCTGCGATCTTGACACTGACATGTGGTTGTAATAAACTACTAGTTGCCACCCCTGCATATGAACATCCTGATTCTTCTCTATTTCAGTAGCAAAATCCACAATTTTAGCTGGATGTGCAGAATTAACACTGCATTTCCTGCCTCCCTTGCAGCTATACGCAGTCATATGACTCAATTCTGGTCCATAGAATATCAAAAAACAATGCATGCATCTTCTGGATCATTTCTTTAAAAGGAGCAGATGTATCTTCCTCTTCCCACCAGCTGTAATAGGATGTAGAGGTTCATCATCTTGATCCACTGAAATAATGACAATACCTAAGGGACAAATAAGCAACCAAACAGAAAGTGCCCTCCCATGAATATTCATTAAAGAATGCCTAGTGTTTCCAGAGACCTGGATTAAGTAGGAAATACTATCAGTACACACACTAGGTAAAGTGTGTGTTGTCACAGTTTGGAAGTGACAGAGTCAAGCAATCACGGTTAGTGGTGCCATCAGAAATGGAAGTCATATTTGCCAACAAAGGGCTCTTAAGAGGGTGGTGACAAGGAGAGATAAGAATTTAACAAGCTGGGATTAAACAAGACGGCAGTGGAAGAAGTGAGGCATAAACCGCCTCCCAAAACCACATATAACATGAAAATACAACAAATACAAGCAATTCTGAAAAAGCAGGCTGAAAAAAGACTATGACAGACTGCCTACATCTGGGGAAATTCTCACAGAAAAGGGTAAAGTAGCAAATCAGTGATCCAGTGGGACCCAAGCCCATCCCTACCCCAGCTCAATGGTGGAAGGAAGAGAAACAGCATGGAGGGAGTAGAAACCCAGGATTGCTAAACACCCAGCCCTGGAGATCTGCTCTGGGAGCACAAACCCACATTACATGGTGCTCTGGAGATTAGAGGGGTTGGAAAGCAAAGACAGGTGGAATAGCCATAGAGACTGAGATTCCAGCCACTTGTGGAGAACAGGTAGCCACAGCAGGCATATTTGAGACAAAAGAAAGGTGGACATTTTGAAAGACTTTCCAACAGTGAGATGGGTGCTAAAGGGGCAAGGATTAGACAGAGCTTGCTGCTCAGGAGAAAGGAAAGGTGGACAAAATCATCCTGGCACACTAAATCCAGAAGGTTGGGAATTTTCAGGAGCTTCAGGCACTTGATCCCCCAGCTGGCAACACAGCGCCAAGACCCCCCACTGCCATACACAGCCCGCCACTCCTTCCTCCAGGCTGGCACCAGTTCACAAAACTGCTGCCCCCACCATTATGCCAAGCCAGTCAGAGGGCAGTTCTGCCTATGGAAGCTACAAGGGCATGACACAGAATCTCCTCCCTGTGCACTCAGCAGACTGGCCTTGGCAATGGAGGCAGACACTGCAGCTGGGAAGCAGGAAAGAGCTCTTTCCTCCAGGAAAGCACCAGCACTGCTCACTGGCAACCCCTGCCATTACTCAGGTGATGAGCAGCTCCAGAGAGTAGAGCTTCTGAGCACTAGAGTGTGCTGCCTACACAAAATTATTATTCCCCAGTAATCATTAGAAATATGAAATGACAAAAGAACCTTGTACAAAACAAAATCCCTCAAATACCAGAAAAATGCCTAAATGAAATTGAAATCACCAATCTTCTTGATAAAGATTTCAAAATAAAAATAATAAACATGCTCATGGAGCTACAGAAAAATATTCAAGACCTCAGGGGGTCTTCAAGAAAGAAATAGAAATTTTGAAAAACACAGTGCCTGAAATGAAAAATACAATGGAGAGATTTAAAAGCAGACAAGAAGAGGTAGGGGAGACGGTAAATGTAATAGAAGTTAAAGGACAGAAATACAAAGAAGCTGAGCCACAGATAGAAAAAAGGATCTTTATGAATGAAAGAATAGTAAGAGAACTGTGTGACCAATCCAAAAGGTGTTTGCATTACAGGGGTACCAGAGAAGAAAAGAGATAGAAACTCTCTTTGAGGATATGATAGTGGAAAACTTCCCCAATCAAGGGAAGGAAATAGTCTCTCAGGCCATGGAAGGACACAGATCTCCCTACACAAAGGACGGAAGGAAAACAACATCAAGACATATAATAATTAGAATGGCAAAGATAAAGGTCAAGGAAAGAGTATTAAAGACATCAGAGAGAGAAAAAAGATCACATACAAAGGAAAGTCCATCAGGCTATCATTAGACTTCTCAGCAGAAACCTTACAGGATAGAAGGGAGTGGCATGATATATTTAATGCAATGAAACAGAAGGGCCTCAAACCAAGAATACTCTAATCAGAAAGATTATCATTTAAATTTGAAGAAGGGATTAAATAATTTCCAGATAAGCAAAAGTTGAGGGAATTTACCTCTCACAAACTGTCTATACAGTGTATTTTTGAGGGACTGCTATAGATGGAAATGCCCCAAAGGCTAAACAGCTGTCACCAGAGAAAATAAAACCACAGTAAAGGAAGTAGACCAATTAATTACTAAACAAATGTAAAATTAAATCACTACCTACAAAGTCATTCAAGGGATACACAAAGAGTACAGAATATAACACCTAATACATAAAGAGTAGAGGAGGAAGAAATAGAAGGAAGGAAAAAGAAAGAACTTTAGATTGTGTTTGAAATAGCCTAATAAGCAAGTTGGATTGTTAGATAGTAAAGAAGCTGCCCTTGAACCTTTGGTAAACATGAATCTGAAGCCTGCAATGGCAATTAGTACATATCTATCAATAATCACCCAAAATGTAAATGGACTGAATGCACCAATCAAAAGACACAGAGTTACAGAATGGAAAAAAAACAAGACCCTTATGCTGCCTACTAGAGGCTCACTTCAAAGCCAAAGACATACACAGACTAAAACTGAAGGGATGGAAAAGATATTTCTTGCAAATAATAGGGAGAAAAAAGCAGGAGTTGCAGTACTTGTAACAGACAAAACAGACTTCAAAACAAAGACAGTAACAAGAGACAAAGAAGGACATTACATATGATAAAGGGGTCAAACAACAGGATATAGCCATTATAAAAATCTATGCACCCAATATAGGATCCACTAAATATGTGAAACAAATACTAAGAGAACTAAAGGGGTAAATAGAAAGCATGTTTTTTTAGGAGACTTTAGCTCACCAAAGGACAGATCAACCAGACAGAAAATAAGTAAGGAGACAGAGGCACTGAACAGCACATTAGAACAGATGGACCTAACAGGCATCTACAGAACACTCCACCCTAAAGCAACAGAATACACATTCTTCTCTAGTGCATATGGAACATTTTCCAGAGTAGATCACATACTAGGCCACAAAAAGAGCCTCAGTAAATTCAGGAATGAAATTGTACCAAACAGCTTCTCAGACCACAAAGGTATGAAACTAGAAATCAATTATGCAGAGAAAACAAAAAATGCCCACAAACACACAGAGGCTTAACAACATGCTCCTAAATAATCAATGGATCAATGGCCAAATAAAAACAGAGATCAAGCAATATATGGAGACAAATGAAAACAGCAACTCAAAATCCCAAAATCTGTGGGATGCAGAGAAAGCTATTCTAAGAGGGAAGTGTTGCAATACAGGCTTACCTCAAGAAAGAAGAACAATACCAAATGAACAGTCTAAACTCACAATTAATGAAACTAGAAAAAGAAGAACAAATGAGGCCCAAAGTCAATAGGAGGGACATAATAAAGATCAGAGCAGAAATAAATAAAATTGAGAAGTATAAAACAATAGAAATAATCAATGAAACCAGGAGCTAGTTGTTTGAGAAAATAGATAAAATAGATAAACCCCTTGCCAGACTTATAAAGAAAAAAAGAGTCTACACACATAAGCAGAATCAGAAACAAGAAAGGAAAAATCACAATGGACACCAGAGAAATACAAAGAATTATTAGAGAATACTATGAAAAATTATATGCTAACAAATTGGATAACCTAGAAGTAATGGACAACTTTCTAGAAAAATACAACCTTTCAAGATTGACCCAGGAAAAAACAGAAAATCTGAACAGACCAATTACCAGCAATGAAATTGAATTGGTAATCAAAAAGCTACCTAAGAACAAAACCCCTGGACCAGATGGCTTCAACGCTGAATTTTATCAAACATTTAGAGAAGACCTGATACCCATCCTCTTGGAAGTTTTCCAAAAGTAGAAGAGGAGGGAATACTTTCAAACTCATTCTATGAGGCCAGCATCACTCTAGTACCAAAACCAGGCAAAGACACCACAAAAATTACAGAACAATATCCCTGATGAACATAGATGCAAAAATACTCAACAATATATTAGCAAATAGAATTCAAAAAGATGATCCATCATGATCAAGTAGGATTTATTCCAGGGGATGCAAGGATGGTACAACATTCGAAAATCCATCAACATCATATACCACATCAACAAAAAGAACAAAAATCATTTAATCATTTCAATAGATGCTGAAAAAGCATTTGACAAAATTCAGCATCCATTCAAGATAAAAACTCTCAACAAAATGGGTACAGAGGGCAAGTACCTCAACATAATAAAGACCATATATGACACATGCACAGCCAACATCATGCTTAACAGTGGAAAGCTGAAAGATTTTCCTCTAAGATTGGAAACAAGACAAGGATGCCCACTCTCTCCACTTTTATTCAACATAATAGTGGAGGTCTTAGCCACGGCAATCAGACAACACAAAGAAATAAAAGGCATCCAGATTGGTAAGGAAGAAGTGAAACTGTCACCATTTGCAGATGACATGATATTGTACATAAAAAAACCCTAAAGAATCCAACCCAAAACGATTAGAACTAAAAACTGAATTCAGCAAAGTTGCAAGATACAAAATTAATACACAGAATTCTGTTGCCTTCCTATATACTAATGATGAATGAGTAGAAAGAGAAATCAGGAAAACAACTCCATTTACAATTGCATCAAAAATAATAAAACACCTAGGAATAAACATAACCAAGGAGGTGAAAGACCTATACCCTGAAAACTACAAGACACTCATGAGAGAAATTAAAGAAGACACCAATAAATGGAAACACATTCCATGCTCATGGATAGGAAGAATTAATGTTGTCAAAATGGCCATCCTGCCTGAAGTAATCTACAGATTCAATGCAACCCCTATCAAAATTCCAAGCATTCTTCAATTAACTAGAACAAATTAGTTCTAAAATTCATATGGAACCACAAGAGATGCCAAATAGCCAAAGAAATCCTGAGAAGGAAGAATAAAGCTGGGGGATTATGCTCCCCATCTTCAAGCTCTACTACAAAGCCACAATAATTAAAACAATTTGGTACTGGCACAAGAACAGACCCATAGATCAATGGAACAGAGTAGAGGTCCCAGATATAATAACTGGTGTTGGCAAAAGTGGACAGCTACAGGTAGGAGAATGAAACTGAATTACTGTCCAACTCCATTCACAAAAGTAAACTCAAAATGGGTAAAAGACCTGAATGTAAGTCATGAAACCATAAAATTCTCAGAAGAAATATAGGCAAAAATCTCTTGAATATAAACATGAGCAATTTTTTCCTGAAAACATCTCCTTGGGCAAGGGAAACAAAAGCAAAAATGAACAAATGGGACTACATTAAACTAAAAAGCTCTGTACAGCAAAGGACACCATCAGTAGAACAAAAAGGCATCCTACAGCATGGGAGGATATATTCGTAAACATATTTGATAAAGGGTTAACATCCAAAATACATAAAGAACTCATGTCTCAACACCCAAAAAGCAAATAACCTGATTAAAAAATGGGCAGAGGATGTGAACATGCGCTTCTCCAAAGAAGAAATACAGATGGCTGACATGCATAAGAAAAGATGCTCCACATCACTAATTATCAGGGAAATGCAAATTAAAACCACAATGAAATATCACCTCACACTGGTTAGGATGGCCAACATCCAAAAACAAGGAACAACAAATGCTGGTGAGGATGTGGAGAAAGAGGAACCCTCCTACACTGTTGGTGGAAATGTAAATTAGTTCAACCATTGTGGAAAACAACAGGGAGGTTCCTCAAAAAATTAAAAATAGAAATACCATTGACTCAGAAATTCCACTCCTAGGAATTTACCCAAAGAAAACAAGATCCCAGATTCAAAAAGACATATGCACCCTTATGTTTATTGCAGCACTATTTACAATAGCTAAGATATGGAAGCAACCTAAGTGTCCATGGGTAGGTGAATGGATACATATACACAATGGAATGTTATTCAGCCATAAGAAGAAAACAAATCCTACCATTTGCAACAACATGGATAGAGCTGGAGGGTATTATCCTCAGTGAAATAAGGTAGGTGGGGAAAGACAAGTACCAAATGACTTCACTCATTTCTGGAGTATAACAACAAAACAAAACTGAAGGAACAAAACAGTAGTAGGCTCACAGATTCCACGAAGGGACTAGTGGTTGGGGAAGGTGGGTGGGAAGAGAGAGAAGGGGATTGATTAAGGGCATTATGATTAGCATACATAATGTAGGGGGATCACAGGGAAGGCAGTATAGCACAGAGAAGACAAGTAGTGACTATAGGATCTTACTATGCTAATGGAAAGTGACTGCAATGGGATGTGGGGGGGACTTGATAATATAGGTGAATGTAATAACAACAATGTTGCTCATGTGAAACCTTCATAAGATTGTATATCAATGATGCCTTATAAAAAAAGAATTTTACAAGCTAACAAAGGCAAATTTCATTCTAGCAGGCAAAGAGCTTAACGTAGACCGTGAGATAATTCATCAGCACTGCAAAGAGCTTTAAATTCCTGAGTAGCAAGTCAAGATCTGGAGTCAAACAGTATTGCTAACTATAAAACACCTGTCCTCCTCTTATCCCTCCTCCTGCAACCCACTGGGGTCTCTTGCATCAGGAGGGCATCAGCAGGCAGCATCACTGCTAAGCCCCTGAAGTAGAGAATTAATACCTAGATGTTGGAAGCATTTGGCCATGGGCCATATGTGACAGAATTAGAGAGACCAACGTTCGTTATGTTTGCTTTGTCCGAGGACGTAGGGATGGCTTCTCTTTCCCTTCCATGAAGCACTGCCATTGCTCATGGATGGGGACTGGCCTCTGAAGCATACACACTTGGTTCCAATCCAGCTGGGGTGCAGCTCATCCTCTTACTCTGACAGGTGAGACTGAAGGATGTTTCCTTTCTGCAAGCAGAAAGCAGAGGAAAACAGCCACTGCCCCAGTGTCCTAATATGTGCCCTGTGTCACGCTGGCAGCACAGACTCTTAATTAGAGTGTATGTCTGCTATGAGCTGAATTATTACCATTTTTAAATGAGCAAGAACATTTCTAGAATGGCTTTGATTGGAGATGCCCAGGCAGTTGGACTTGTATGTACACATGGAGAGCTTAATGAGAGAATATCCTTTATGTTGCCTGCAACAAATATCTAAACCTTTATGGCAGCTGTTCATGAAGATTAAAATGTGGCAGTCTGGGATGCGGATGAGACACTGATGTAGCTGAGATTTCTTGTAAGATTTGATTATTCAAACTGAGAGTTTTATCTCCTCGTACTTTCTACTTAAGAAGATGCTTCTGCTGGTCTTTCATAAAATGAAATCCGCAGTTTTAGCCCAATAATGAATGTCTGGCTACAGGGTCAAGTAAACAGCTAAATTAAATACCAAGAGTGAATACACAGCATACCACTAATTTTCCTGAAAAGAGATCTGGACTTTGAGTTTGGCCCTTAATACTTGACCCTAAGGTAAAAAAGAAGATTTCCTCAACAAACTATTGTTAACCTAATAATTATATATGTATATATTTATAATTATAATATATATATTTATATATGAATATATATTTATATATAAATATATATAACATATTATATATAAAAAATATATAAAATTATGTATGTAGTTAACATACATGTAATATAATTCGTATTTATAAATTCTGGCCATACAAATCCACCTAAAACATATGGTCAATGATACTTTTTAAATTAAAAGAAATTACATTTAATATTACTTACAGAAATAATTTTGAAATACATGTTAAAATTAAAATTTTCACACAAATTAAATTTTGTATTTATGCTCAAAGGAAAAAGGACTATTGGAACATACAAACTTTGACAGAACATGGATTATTTTTTTTTGTTGGGGGGGATCTTTTTAAGATGGGAGAATTGATACAAGAGTCTGATATCCAAAAAAAGTTCAGAAAGCACACATCTGGCCCATTTGTTGTATCATGCATCATCTCCCATCTTTAGCTTCGTGCATTCCTGTAATTTTGCAGTCTCAAAAAGCATTTCTAATCATGACGTTGGGCAGTACTCAGCTGGTTCCCTAAATCCTATTACTTCCTGAGGACATAGTGGTGGTGTTTAAAATATATGGAAATAACAGAGCAATAGGCTGTTTTGAAATTTTGTATTAAATTCATTCAGTGATATCTATTTTTCTTTTCTATCCTTTCAGCTTTTGCTTTATAGATTTTGAAGCTCTATGTGACTCAGTACAACTCAGGGCTGTAATGTTTTCTTGACGAATTGACCCTCTTAACAAGACCATTCAGTGGAAACAATTATTGTTTTTTCACAAAATTGTACTTGATAATGGGATGTCCAAATGCAAAAGAATTAAATTGGACCTCAACATCACAACCCATGCAAAAAATAACTCAAACCCGATGAAAGACCAAAATTTAAGGCCTAAAACTATAAAACTCATACAAAGCAACTTAGATATAAATATTCATGTTTTGGGTTTGTCAATTTCTTAGGTATGACACCAAAAGCACAAGCAAAAAAAAAGACAGAAAGACTTCATCAAAAGTAAAGATTCTTGTGCATCAAAGGACACTCTCAAGAAAGTGAAAAGGCAAGTCATAGAACTGTGGAAAATACTTGCTAATTATTTACCTGATAAGGGACTAGTATTCAGAATGTATAAAGGATTCTGACAACTGAACAGAAAAAAGAAAACTCAGTTGAAACATGCACAGAGGACTTGAATAGGCATTTCTCTAAATAAGATGCACAAATGGCCAATAAGCACATGAAAAGATGCTCAGTGTCATTAGTCATCAGACACTTGCAAATCAAAACCACAGTGAGATTCCACTATCCACCCATTAGCATGTTTAATATACAAAAGATGGACAGTAACAAAAGTTTGTGAAGTAAAACTGGTGGTGGGAATATAAAATGGTACAGAGCCACTTTGGGGAAAATATTGGCAGTTCTTCAAAATGTTAATTATCCAGTTGCCATATGATTCAGAAATTCCACTCTTAGGTATTTACCCAAGATAATTAAAAATATATGTCCACAAAAGGAATGTATACAAATGTCTATGGAAGTATTATTCATCACTGCCGCCAAGTGGCCGTCCGCCGATGAGTGGATGAACAAAATGTTGTATATCCCCTATGACGGAAACTTATTCAGTCATAAAAATGAATTGGTGATTCAGATTATAACATGAATGAGCCTTGAAAATACTAGGTTAAGTGAAAGATACCTGTCACAAAAAGCCACATCTTGTACATACAGGAAATGATCGGAACGGGCAAATCCACAGAAACAGAAAATAGATAAGTGGTTTCCAGGGTGGTGGGGTGGAGGGGACGTGTGGGATTTCCTGTTGGGGTTATGAAAATATTCTGGAATTACAAAGTGGTGTAGGTTGTACAACCTTAGGAATATATTTAAAAACATTGAATTGTACACATCAGAATGATGAATTTCATAATATGTTGATTTTATCTCAATTAAAAAAAAAAATTTTCAACGCATCCTTAATTGGTTTCTTTCCCTTCCCTGCTTCACTCCCCTCTCCACCAAGTTTCCCTGGAACACTTCCCACAGAAATTATCTGTATTGGAATAATTGACTCAGGGGTGATTTTGAAGGAATGCAAATTAAGGCAAACCCATGCCACTTCAGGGATTGAAACACTGAGATGGAGACAAGCACCTCCAATGAAATCCCACTCAGATGTGCGGCCTCCTGGCTGATGGCCTGTGTGCCCTCAGGCTTTGTAGACCACATCTTCACAAGGGTGCTCTGGCACCCGACTTCAAAAAGGGGGAGTTCTTACCTCCCCATTGCTTTCCAGAGCCCTGAAGTGTCCCTTTATTATAATATTTTATTACAAGTATAACCAACATTTTATGGGGACTTTAGGAGTACAACGTTATAAACATATTTGAACCACTTGCATATGTATTGTCTCTCTCCCCTTTTGAGGTAGTCACCGCCCTGAATTTGGTATGGTTTTTGGTAGCCCTTTGAACTGGGGGGTTTGGTGTCCTTCTTGGCATGAGAGCCCAAACACATCATGTACAATCTGAAACAAAAGTGTCCATAAGGAGAGAATTCAAATGTAGACTTACAATTATCAGAGCTCACACATTTATATTTTTCATAAAGATTAAATTTTTCATAAAGAAATGATCTATTTCATTACAATTTATTTGACCTAACAAATCCTCCTTCAAAGGTGATGCTGACAAATTCAACAAACTTTATACATCATTCATCAATATCCAGTTTGTCCTCAATTCACTCCAACTTTGGAAACAGGCCCAGAACTAATTTTGTATCACTTCTTACAAATGACCCATAATTCACAGTATTCATAATTACTGTTTCCTTCAAATGTGACAGTATTTGATTTTATGAAATGGCAGTTTGCTGATCACACACACATAGACTTCTCTCAAAAAAAAAAATCCCCACAAACAAACAAAACTCAGAGATCTCTAAAGGCAGGGCATTGCCAGCAAGTCTTTTAAAGATACTCTAGGAAAAATAAAAGCAGCTTTTAAATAAAAAAAAGTGTGTGTTTCAGTAATAGGAAGTGGTAAGGAGAATTCTCAATGCTTACTTCAGCAAAAAGATGTTAGTTTAAGGTTTATGATTTTTGGTAGTATGTGACCTAGAATAACTTTTCTTGTCAAAAGTTGAAATTTATTTCAGGTGTTTGGATAGGTAAATTGAAAACACTGGGAATTTTTAGCACCATAAAATTCCAGTGTGGCATTGAATAATGGAGTATATTGACTTCATCCTTCCTTTCTAATCTAAAAAGTAATTTATTGAGCATAGGAATGGTAAGTAGCAATCCTGAGATGTGTTCAATGCTGAAAGAGGCCATGCATGCCTTCCCACTGGGGGCACTTACCCTCGTTGATAGTATGTGAAAAATATCTTTAAACATATTTGTCTGTCTTGTGAACTCAAAGGAAACAACTTATTTAAGCCTCAGAGACTATAACAATTTCTTCCTTGTTAAAAATGTGACACTAAAACCAATATTCCTCTTTAGAGGAGGGGATGTGGCCACTGGGCTGGGCTATTTTCTCTCCAGAAACATTGTTATTCAGCAACTGAGAGCTACACAGAGACAGACAGAAAATGGTTTAAAGTGGCAATATCTGAATCAAACAACTCTACGCTTCTATGATACTTTTCATGTTCAGAAGCAACTGGCTAAACTCCCAATTCATTCTTGAGGCCTCGGAAATAATATTCCTTAAGAAAACAAGAATGTTACCAGCACTCAGCAATTTCCAACCTGTTCATCCTTAACCAGGCTAAAAATCCACACTCAAAAGCTGCTGTGATCAATATTCTATTCTTTTGGAATAGTCAACATTTCTAAGACAGGCACAGGCTTCCCTTCTAATGCAAATGGAGTTCACGCATAGATTGATTTGTGAGTGAGAGATATTACAGGGGTCAAGGAGTAAAATGGTAGGGAGCCAGTGGACTCTGATGAAGGCTGCCTGCCTCTATGACCCATGCCCAGCAGGTGTCTCTGAATCTAAGGGACACAGGGCTGTACCGCTGTGCTTAACGCCTATGGAATGGAGCGTCCTCAGCCCCCTGCTGAGCGCAGAGGCAGAGAATCCTGCCCAACCTGCTGTGCGCTCCCCAAGTCGCGGCTGCTACACCAGGTTCACCCCCTACTTGAGCAACGCCCCCATAGCGACACACACAGACCCTGTCACAGGCAGTAGCCTATTCACACATCAGAGCCTAGCAAGGGCCAGACAATCCCACTTGGAAGCTGCCAAAACCTGTACTAATGTTTTCAGTAATTTAAAGGCATAAAATATTTTAATTTTTCAATTAAAAAAAAGGCAAACTAGGGTTCAAGAAACATACATTTCCCAAATTCATTCCTTTAACACATAAAGATACTTCTCTTGTAAACCTGCTCCTCACAAGGTAACTATGACGTCTGAAATGTGACTCGGGAGCACATGGTAGAGTTTGGTAATGGCGCATGATCTTAAGGAAGTTTAATATTGTTGGTCATTTTTCTTCAACGTTTAGTGTGGTTCTGTTTGCCTGGCATGAAACACTTGAAGGTAATAAGTGGCTTAATTTGTGGCTTTCTTGAATAGAGTGTTCATGCAAACTGTCCCTTCTGGTATTTGCTAGTAATCCCACCCCAAGAAAGGACTTGCTAAAAGTTATCTCCATGAGAGGTTAAATGGACAGCTCTGGAAAAAAAATGAAAAATCCATTTTTCTAGCTCAAACTTTCAGCTAAATAAGTCCATGTAACGTGGCTGGATTTAATGCCAATTTTCGAGTCTGCAACTTTCCCGTGTCTCTAGGGCCTTGTTTTGAGCAGAAGATATTTATGCTGGGAAAGGATTTTCTGAAAAAGAGCACAGCAAAGTCTTAATTCAGGTTCTTGTGTGGGTTTCAGTTTCACATTGTTCAGACAATTACTAGTAAAAAAGCAAGAGGGTTCCGTTAATTCAGAGAACTTTGAATTGATGCAGCCAGTTGTAAATAAGACACCATAATACTTCAAAATTGTTTAATTTTGAGCATGGCTACAAAAGTTTAAGCTCTGTAAAATAAAAAAAGCACGAAGCCTAGTGATTAAATTTCTGTAAGGGTTTCTCCCTAGGGTGACTACAAAACAACACATAGGAAAGTAGAATAGTTGTCTGAGGATTGAGGCAGATAATACTCTATACTGAAGGCCTGTATAGAATTGCGTAGATGGAGAGGGACACCAATTTCCCAAGAGATGTGGGAGAGAGGAGAATTGTGCACTAAAGTCATAGTGCCTATCCTGTGCATTACTGCATTCCCCAAGGAAAGAGCCAGAAATGAAAAGATAATTTTTAAAGCTTCTTAAAAGCCTGTGTATGCCCACTAAATTTACACCTTAAACCGTCAAACTTTCAACAAAGAAATTCCTTTGGATTTGTGGTTTGCTTATTCATTCAACAAACATTTATTGATTAATTAAAAACACCCTAGTGCTATACTCACTAGGTACTAGGTGAACAAGATGGACAAAGGCTTTTCCTTCAAGAGCTTACAATCTAGTGGCTGTGTGGTTCCTGAGACAAAAGTAGTTTGCAAGAAACAAAGTAGAAGGTAGAGGGCTTGATACAGGGAAGAAATATAAGAGTAGGGAGAAGTGGCAGCAGACAGGGGGTGGCAGGAACACCATAAAAATCAAAGGGAGATTTCAAAGAGCTTGTCCTTGTTGACCATTTAATAAGAAGACAGAGGGCTTAGAGCAATAGCTCCCATGGCAGTCCCTACCTTCCACACTGGTCATAGCAATAGCCAATCACATGGGACAATTCTCAGTTCCACATTCTACTGAAGTCAGACTAAATTCATGCTACTTTAAGGTTGCAAAAAAGTGAAATGCTTTAAGACTGGTTGACTCCATTAAAACATGGTTGTTAACAACTTTTGATATTTTAAGCTATATTTTTGTTACAGAATCACTCAATTTTAACATTATGGGAAACATGAGATTTCTCATTGTCATCTGACCCCAGTTGTGCTCTGTCATCCCAGGCCCCAGGTTGGTGGCTATTTCACAAAGAACACTTCTTATTCTCCACCCAGCTCGTCCATCGGTCCCAGCATTCAATCACTGTCACGCCCAACCAACCACCTCATCAAGGATGGTGATGTTAGGGAGACGAAGGAAACAGCCCCGTCCACAAATCCCATGCTCTGGGAGGCACACCCTTAGCTTTCTGGCAAGGGGACAGGGTAGGTGGACCCATCCATGATGGGCATACCTATGAAGGTGTTGCCCCTTGTGCTGCAGATAACAGCGCTTCTGAGCAAGTTTATAAATAGAAAACACATTCTAAGAACTAAGGACTCATTCCAGGGATGGGCTTATAACTGAAAAGGGCTTATAAACTTCAACTCATGAGAGCAGGTATATGCCATACAGGAGACTAACACACTCAACTTATTTCTAAGAGCAGAACTCTTCCTGAACTGGAACTTTGCTGTCCAGAAGCATTATGAAATTATAAGCTACCCATCACTGTAGGATAGACAGAGGAACACCAGTGCAGTGTAAAACATCGCTGAATTTTCTGAAACATTTACTGCTACTGCCTTGAAACAGAAATGTGAGCAGTGCTAAAATCTATCTCTGTAATACTCTCAACATCCATATGCAATGTACAGATTTCAGCCCGATATTCAAATGATCAGTGTATGTATTACCAATCCCACTATGAGGATGTTTCAAAACCCAGATGTCTGACATCACAGACACACCACTAACTGCATTCTGGAGGATGCCTCATCTCACATGAACCCACATCTTCCAGACTGGGACCATCCATGTTCTCTGTGAGATGTCATCAGTCTCTCTGTTACTCAGTGTTTCCCTTGAGTCATTTCCTTTAGGGAAGCAGATAGCAATCACTGCAAAGGTAAGTGAAAGTTCTGATTTTCCAGTAGAAGGAAAAAAGTGGCTCTGATGAAAATAAATTTCAGATAATGGCTGTAGGCAAAGAGTCAAGTACACGAAAGGCAAGAGTGAGAAAAATGTGTGACTTTGTGAAATTTCAAATAGTGAAACAGAAATGAAAGGGATGACTGGTTTATAATGCCTGAGGGCTGAGGAACTACATGGAATAGTGATCCTGGCTTCATGTATCCTCGGTCTACGTTTACTTCCTATGGAAAGAGACCAAAATCCAAGCATCTGGCAAGCAGGGGAGGGAGGAAGGGAGAAATAAATCCCTCTCTTATAATCTCTGGCTTTTAATCTTGCCAAAGAAAACCCTGTAATCAGTTACATTGAAATAATTTAGTATTAAACTTGTAAATCCCATCAAAATCTACCATCCTGTAGGCAATGTATCATTTTTCATGAGTTGAGTACACAAATGTGGCAACAGCAATGACATAATAAGTAAATTTTAATAAGATGCAAAGAGAATTAACCACTTGAATTAGCAAAGTAAAATGAACAATCTATTCCCTAGACTAGTTACATATTCAAATGCGATCTTATTTCCCTGTTAAGATGAATCTCTATAGACAATGCAAATAGTTGCTATTTAACACAGGGTCATTCATCATTGCACAGTGTTAGCAAGTTAAGACCTTGGGAGTAATTATTATTTGGCAGAGAAATCCATCCAGCAAACTTAGCTGGAAAATGCCCAGTCTGTAGATGCAGGGACCTCTTGTCTGAGCTCTGCAGCCTCTGGGGAGCAGTCACATGAGCTCCTTGGTGGAGATGGATTTGCTCATCTACTTGGCAGACAATTAATAAGCACAGAGGATTGTTGGCTGTTTCTACCCGTTTATCTTTTTCCATTTTAGCCATGACTTGAATTTTTCTTTTCTTTTCTCTCTCTTTTTTTTTTTTACTTCTTCCTGATTATCAGGCACTAAAATCTAGAGGATTTGACATGATGCTGAAAGAGGTTAAAGCTGCCTATGAACTGGGTTGTTATTTAGGCATTTACATTTTTCATGTCACCTACACAAGTGAAATCATTCAAGTAAGAATCTTTTAGGTCCAAATATGTAAGGACAGAAGGAATGGATGGGGATGCAAGAGACACACATTTTATAAGCTAACTCAAGTGCCAAAGGGCAGGTGATCCAAGAAGAAATCTGATTTATTCCACGAGGCCCCTAAAGGCTCAGAAATAAACGTATAGACGCACACACCTCTGTTGCTCTACTGCACCCATTCCCATGAAGCAAATCCCTCCGGGCCCAGCCTGCTGATCAAAGTGTCTGATCAGGAGAAGCGAAGCAGGTAAATCAGCCTTCATTCCATAGCTACAGAGGGGGATGGCAGGGATCCCCTGGACCAGGTAAGGCCTTTCTGTAGCTGACTGCTTCTAACCTAATCCCCCTCAGCTCTGTCCCCAGAAAAATAGTGGGGTCACCTTCCCTGGGCACACTACCCTCCTTGGGCAGGATGTCATCTGAAACATCGCCAGGCTAGTATCCCTGCCAGGGCTCACACAACTTTGGCCCCCACCTGACAGGCACAATCTCCCCGTGCCTCCCAGGCACAGCCCCTGTCCTGCCACCACAGGCTGCTTTAGCTTTCTCAGTGTGTTGTTCACCTGATCTCTGTGCCTGCCTCACTGCCAAAGACACACATCAACCCTGCAAGTGTCCTGGTGAAACTGTTCTTGCCAGAACAGGTTTGCCCACTAACACCCCTATACTTCCTACTTGAAGTGGGTGGAACATAGTCTAGCTTTGTCCAAATGAACCTTCTCTCCACTCCTCCATCTCCCCATCCTGGCCCCTTACCACCTCTAAAGAGGGAGAGCCATCTTACAGGCCATCAGTGAGTGACTTTGAAATGCCCACATGGTGGCCCATCTCAAAACTCCCTAAGGAACTTGTTCTCTATCCCTTCTTGCTGCCTTAGTCCAAAGTCCCAATGCACCATTCTATTGCCATAATTAATAGAAAATTCCGGTTTACTAGTCCTCTCCCAACAGACTGGGAATCCTTGTCATCAGAGGCAAAGTTGTATCTGTGACTCTATCACTAGGTCTCAGTGCAGGGACTATGGCAAGGCAGGTTCTGAATAACCACTTGTGGATTTGATGCCTGAGTATCTTATAATTGAGGAAATAATAAGAGCATGACGAGGGCAGGCTTGAAACTGAGGTGTAGGAAAAGCTGCCACTTACAGTTGTATAGGTTGTGCACTGCTCGAATAAGAAGGCACTATACACCTAAATGATCATATTAAAGATGTTTCCTACTGTTGATTAGGATAGAATGTGTATAATCTCCCATGGAAGCCTTGCACAGGTCAGGTGACTGCAGTTCACATCATCTGTCTCTCTTAATCTCGTCCTCCTTTCAGGTGTGATCTCAGCTAATGCAACTGAAAGTACATGAGAGCACAGGTGGCTCAGGGATGAGAAGGTGAACCATAAAGCCCACTGGTGTGACCTCACAGCCTGGACGCTATTCAACAAGATCAATTTCAAAAATATGTCAAGTAATAAAATTTTACTGTTTCATATCAAGATACCAAATTAATTGGGCAAAAACTCTGATGTTAATGCTGCATCTCGACAGAATTGATGATATAAACATGAAGAATTGGTCCTTATAAGGAATGAGGACTCTGTTCTTGATTTAGCATTCTAATGCAGCAAAATCTTAAAAGAAATCTCTATACTAGGAATTATGAAGTGTAAAGATAGGCAAAGCAGGAGAATTATTCTCTGCCTCATAGCTAGAAGGCGTAAAGAAGCCCTTAAAAGGAATACTTCTACAAACAGTTTATTTTACAACTGTCTTCCACAGTTGATGTAAATCATAAATTGAATTGTATGGCCACATGGAGGATTTTTAAATGTGTCTCAGCAGCCAGCAGGCTGGGGTGGTGGTGTGACAGTCTTTCTTGGATGACAGCTGCAGCTGTGCGGCAGAGCCCTGAGCTAGGCACAGCTGAGGCGATCAAGAAGCAGAACAGATGTGAATGAATTAAAATACTGAGAAAATTTCTCAGAATACAAGGCTCAAACATTGAGCAAAAGAGAAGCCAAAAAAATTTTTTTAATGGCTTTATCAGAGGGAATGTTAATTCATAAATGAAATACATTAACAATAAGACACAACAAAGTAAAATTACTGCCATTTGAAGAACAAAAAGGAATGTTGAACTTCCCACAAGCAAACGGAGAACAAATGGCAAACAAGCAGGTAACTCCAAAGAAGGCAGGAACACTGGCAGATAAGCATTGAAAGAGAGAAGCCCCTCCTCATAAATGGTCTTCACTCCACCCCACTCGGCCGCTCTGAGTCATCAGCAGAGGTACCTCTCAGCCCCACCAGGTGGAAGCCTCTCTGGCCCTCCCTGGCAAAGTCACTCACTGTTCCTCTGTCGTGATCCTGAGGACATGCCTGCACTGAAACAGCCGCAATATTACGGCAGTAATTTGCCTTCTTGCTGCTTTGGACACCCAGCATCTGCTACCCTCTCTTGGAGTCACGGCTTCCTAAGTGGGTTTATTCATGCCTCACACATGGCACAACTCAAGCCTTGGGTGAACCATGTAACTCAAAAACAGCCAATGCGTGCATAGAATCTCCTTGAGGGTTCTTAGCGGCCAACGTTATTAGTTCAGGAATATACATGTGACTCTAGAGATCCCACAGAGGACAGCATTCCTGGCTTAGGGGTAACAAGCCCTCTGGTGTACAAAACTGAACACATTCACAGTCTACTGCAGTCAGCATAAGCACACACATCACAGGAGACAGCGGGCTGGGAGTTATTTGATGAGCAGCTTCCTGACTTTTCAGTTCCATGTAGAACTGGAATAATGACATTCTGATTGCAGGATGGGGTTCCTTCAGCTCTTAGGAAGTCCTGAGGAGAGGCTTACCAAGCTTCCTGTTTCCCCAACCACCTCACCCCAAAACATTGACCTGATTTATGGATCTACAAAAGCTGCCTTTGACTATCCACCTTGTCAGAATCCAATACTCAAGTTCAGTTTTGGTTTCTTACTGTCCTTCTTGCACTTCACACATTATATACACTTAGCAATTAGTATCACATCTTCCCAGATGATTTACGAAGAATTCCAACTCCTGGTCTATGGACAGACACTAGTACCTCAAGCAGGGCTGAGCTTGGCAACCCTGACCCATGTTGCAATAAAAGAGAAACCCAGCTTCGGCAGGTGCTACTGGAAAGAATGAAAAGATGCTTCTTATCCACTGCATATAAATCTGGGAAGAAGCCTTCAGGACCTGAAGGCAGCCCACATTGCTGCACAGTGGAAGAGCCTGTCTGACAATGAGCCAGCACTACAGAGGGAAACCTGGGAGGTGGAGCAGAACAAACTATGTCTGATGACCTCCTGGATACAGCTGTGCCTGCAACCCACACAGATGTTCCAGTACATAAGCTAAGATAGTGTTCCTTTTTCTTTTTTGTTTAAGCCAGATGCATTTTTTGTGTCACTTGCAAAAGAGAGCTAACTGATTTATGTCATAAACTCAGGACCACATATTATTTATCTTGGTCTCTCTGGCTTTTCAAACATGAGAAAACACAGATGTAAAATGTCTGAAGAAAATAGGAAAGGAAAGATGGAAAGGAAGTAGGGGAGAAATAAAAGGAAGAAAGGGGTAGAAATGACAGGTTTTAATTAAGCAGCCAATCTCAGAAACAGAAAGGATCTAAGCTGGCTGCCTGATAATTACCATAAAACGTGTTCTAAGGGCTGGTACCCATGGAAGAAGTGCCCTGTTTGTGAGCCAGATAGCACAGTCTCATGGGGGCTTTGCTCCCACATCTCTACCTTTAAAGATCTCATTTCACAAAGTAATTTTACTTAGATTGTGAATTATTTAGACCAGTGGGTTTTGAAAATCAAGCTTGTTCTAAACTGATATACCAGAAAAACGATTTCTAAAGACAATTAAAAATGAAATGATTTTCATGCATCAAGAGAAAGCCTTGGTGGAGTTCTCTTACGGGATCCAGGTGGAAGGTATTTATAACTGCAGCACAGATGATCTGCTAAGACACTGATCCTGAAATTTGGATTCTTTGTGACCACACAGAGCAAAATGAAAAAAGGATTCTGGGTCTGTATTAAAGCTAAACTTCTTAGAAATGAAAAATGTTTAAGCATCTTTGCTTTGGATGAGGCAATGTGAGGAATACAGATGTGGAAAGATGAGGATAAAGGCCAGTTTCACAAAGTTGAGAATTATTTTTAACTCCTTTTATAAGTTAAGAGAAAATGGAATCCAAGATCGTTTTTCAGACAGCTGGTTTGGAAACACTGAATGAAGAGTTAGTCCAGGCCATTCTAGGGTGGATGCTGCCAACTCAGAAGAGCAGGTGGGAAGCACAGGTGATATGCTTGGCCAAGGACCTCGTGGCCCATCTTAAGTCTGACCCACCGCTGCTCAGCCCCAGGGAGCGTTTTGCAGGTGTGCCAGAATTTCCCACCAATCATTCCATTCGTTTTCCATTGCTGTGTCATGTATGTCCACAGATTTAGTGTGTTAAAATGTCTGTTTTTACCATCTTGCAGCTTCCCTGGGTCCAAAATCCAGGTGGGTCCCACTGGGTTCTCCCTGTGCATCTCACAAAACAAAAGTCAAGGTGATGGCAGAGTGGCTTTCCTTACTGGAGAACCTGCCTCCTGGCTTGTTCTGACCGTTGACAGGATTAACTTCCCATGTTTCCCAGGGGACTGCTGCCTCTCCAAGCAAGCAATGACACACCAAATTCTTCTCATTTCAAGTCTCTCATTTTTTTTAATTTTGGTATCATTAATCCACAATTACATGTGCAACATCATGGTTACTAAACTCCCTATTTCATCAGGTCCCAACCATATACCCATTACAGTCACTGTCCATCAGCGTAGTGAGATGCTATAGAATCATTACTTGTCTTCTCTGAGTTGTACAGCCCTCCCCATGCCTCCCCCCTACATTATGTCTGCTAATCATAACGCCCCTTTTTCCCCTTTGTCCCTCCCTTCCCACCCATCCTCCCCAGTCCCTTTCCCTTTCGTAACTGTTAGTCCATTCTTGGGTTCTGTGACTCTGCTGCTGTTTTGTTCCTTCAGTTTTTTTCTTTGTTCTTATACTCCACATATGAGTGAAATCATTTGATACTTGTCTTTTATGGCATGGCTTATTTCACTGAGCATAATACCTTCTAGCTCCATCCATGTTGTTGCAAATAGTAGGATTTGTTTTCTTTATCCATTCATCTACTGATGGATACTTAGGCTGCTTCCATTTCTTGGCTATTGTAAATAGTGCTGCGATAAACATAGGGGTGCATCTGTCTTTTTCAAACTGGGCTGCTGCATTCTTAGGGTAGATACCTAGGAGTGAAATTCCTGGGTCAAATGGTATTTTTATTTTGAGATTTTTGAGGAACCTCCATACTGCTTTCCACAATGGTTGAACTAATTTGAATTCCCACCAGCAGTGTAGGAGGGTTCCCTGTTTTCCACATCCTTGCCAATATTTGTTGTTGTTTGTGTTTTGGTTGGTGGCCATCCTGACTGGTGTGAGGTGATATCTCATTGTGGTTTTAATTTGCATTTCTCTGATGATTAGCGATGCAGAGCATCTTTTCATGTGCCTGTTGGCCATCTGAATTTCTTCTTTGGAGAAATATCTGTTCAGCTCCTCTGCCCATTTTTTAATTGGATTATTTGCTTTTTGTTTGTTGAGGTGTGGGAGCTCTTTATATATTTTGGATGTCAAAACCTTATCGGATACGTCATTTATGAATATATTCTCCCATGCTGTAGGATGTCTTTTTGTTCTACTGATGGTATCTTTTGCTGTACAGAAGTTTTTGGATTGATACAGTCCTACTTGTTCATTTTTGCTTTTATTTCCCTTGCCCAGAGAGATATGTTCATGAAGAAGTTGCTCATGTTTATGTCCAAGAAATTTTTGCCTGTGCTTTTTTCTAAGAGTTTTATGGTTTCATGACTTACATTCAGGTCTTTGATCCATTTTGAATTTACTTTTGTGTATGGGGTTAGACAATGATCCAGTTTCATTCTCTTACATGTAGCTGTCCAGTTTTGCCAACACCAGCTGTTGAAGAGGCTGTCATTTCCCCATTGTATATCCATGGCTCATTTATCATATATTAATTGACCGTATATGTTTGGGTTAATATCTGGACTCTCTATTCTGATCCACTGGTCTGTGGGTCTGTTCTTGTGCCAGTACCAAATTGTCTTGATTACTGTGGCTTTGTAGTAGAGCTTGAAGTTGGGAAGTGAGATCCCCCTTGCTTTATTCTTCCTTCTCAGGATTGCTTTGGCTATTCAGGGTCTTTTGTGGTTCCATATGAATTTTAGAACTATTTGCTCCAGTTCATTGAAGAATGCTGTTGGTATTTTGATAGGGATTCCATTGAATCTGTAGATTGCTTTAGGTGTATAGCCATTTTGACAATATTAATTCTTCCTAGCCAACAGCATGGGATGAATTTCCATTTATTAGTGTCCTCTTTAATTTCTCTTAGAAGTGTCTTGTAGTTTTCAGGGTATAGGTTTTTCACTCCTTCATTAGGTTTATTCCTAGGTATTTTATTCTTTTTGATGCAGTTGTGAATGGAATTGTTTTCCTGATTTCTCTTTCTGCTAGTTCATCTTTAGTGTATAGGAAAGCAACAGATTTCTGTGTGTTAATTTCGTATCCTGAAACTTTGTTGAATTCATATATTAGTTCTAGTAGGTTTGGAGTGGAGTCTTTGGGGTTTTTTATATACAATATCATGTCATCTGCAAATAGTGACAATTTGACTTCTTCTTTACCAATCTGGATGCCTTGTATTTCTTTGTTTTGCCTGATTCCGTGGCTAGAACCTCCAGTACTATGTTGAATAACAGCGGGGAGAGTGGGCATCCCTGTCTTGTTTCCGATCTTAGATGAAAAGCTTCCAGCTTCTCGCTGTTAAGTATGATGTTGGCTGTGAGTTTGTGATATATGGCTTTTATGATGTTGAGGTACTTGCCCTCTGTACCCGTTTTGTTGAGAGTTTTTATCATGAATGGATGTTGAATTTTGTCAAATGCTTTTTCAGCATCTATGGAGATGATCATGTGGTTTTAGTCCTTTTTGTTGATGTGGTGGATGATGTTGATGGATTTTCGAATGTTGTACCATCCTTGCATCCCTTGGATGAATCCCACTTGATCATGGTGTATGATCCTCTTGATGTATTTTCGAATTCTTTTTGCTAATATATTGTTGAGTATTTTTGCATCTCTATTCATCAGGGATATTGGTCTGTAATTTTCTTTTTTAGTGGGGTCTTTCCCTGATTTTGGTATTAGAGTGATGCTGGCTTCATAGAATGAGTTTGGAAGTATTCCCTCCTCTTCTATTTTTTTGAAAACTTTAATGAAAATGGGTATTATGTCTTCTCTATATATCTGAGAAAATTCAGCGGTGAACCCATCTGGTCCGGGGTTTTTGTTCTTGGGTAGTTTTTTGATTACCTATTTAATTTTGTTGCTGGTGATTGGTCTGTTTAGTTTTTCTGTTTCTTCCTTGGTCAGTCTTGGAAGGTTGTATTTTTGTAAGAAGTTGTCCATTTATTCTAGGTTTTCCAGCTTGTTAGCATACAGATTCTCACAGTATTCTCTAATAATTCTTTGTATTTCTGTGGGGTCTGTCCTGATTTTTCCTTTCTCATTTCTGATTCTGTTTATGTGTGTAGATTCTCTTTTTCTCTTAATAAGTCTGGCTAGGGGTTTATATATTTTGTTTATTTTTTCAAAGAACCAGCTCTTGGTTCATTGATTTTTTCTTTTGTTTTATTCTTCTCAATTTTATTTTTTTCTTCTCTGATCTTTATTGTATCCCTCCTTCTGCTGACTTTGGGCCTCATTTGTTCTTCTTTTTCCAATTTCAATAATTGTGTCTTTAGACTATTCATTTGGGATTGTTTTTCTTTAAATAGGCCTGGATTGCCATACACTTTCCTCTTAGAACTGCCTTTGCTGCATCCCACAGAAGTTGGGGCTTTGTGCTGTTGTTGTCATTTGTCTCCATATATTGTTTGATCTCTGTTTTAATTTGGTCATTGATCCATTGATTATTTAGGAGAATGTTGTTAAGCCTCCATGTGTTTGTGAGCCTTTTGTTTTCTTTGTACAATTTGTTTATAGTTTTATACCTTTGTGATCTGAGAAGTTGGTTGGTGGAATTTCAATATTTTTCTTTTTACTAAGGTTCTTTTTGTGGCCTGGTATGTGGTCTGTTCTGGAAAATGTTCCATGTGCACTTGAGAAGAATGTGTTTCCTGCTGCTTTTGGGTGTAGAGTTCTGTAGATGTCTGTTAGGTCCATCTGTTCTAGTGTGTTGTTTAGTGCCTCTGTGTCTTTACTTATTTTCTCTCTGGTTGATCTGTCCTTTGGAGTGAGTGGTGTGTTGAAGTCTCCTAAAATGACTGCATTGCTTTCTATTTCCTCCTTTAATTCTGTTAGTATTTGTTTCACGTATGTCAGTGCTCCTGTGTTAGGGGCATATATATTTATAATGGTTATATCCTCTTGTTGGACTGACCCCTTTATCATTATGTAATGTCCTTCTTTATCTCTTGCTACTTTCTTTGTTTTGAAGTCTATTTTGTCTGATACAAGTACTGCAACAACTGCTTTTTTCTCCGTGTTGTTTGCATGAAATATCTTTTTCCATCCTTTCACTTTTAGTCTGTGTATATGTTTGGGTTTGAGGTGAGTCTCTTGTAAGCAGCATATAGATGGGTCTTGCTTTTTTATCCATTCTATTACTCTGTGTCTTTTGATTGTTGCATTCAGTCCATTTACATTTAGGGTGATTATCGATAGATATGTACTTATTGCCATTGCTGGCTTTAGATTTGTGGTTACCAAAGATTCTAGGGTTGCTTCTTTACTATCTAATAATCTAACTTAACTTGTCAAGTTATTGTAAACACCGTCTGATATTTCTTTATTTCTCTCCCTTCTTATTCTTCCTCCTCCATTCTTTATATACTAGGTGTTTTATTCTGTACTCTTTTACATTTCCTTTGACTGTTTTTGCAGATAGTTCATTTTATTTTTTGCCTTTAGTTTGTATTTGGATGGTCTGCTTTCTTTGCTATGATTTTATTTTCTGTGGTGACATCTATTTAGTCTTAGGAGTGCTTCCATCTAGAGCAGTCCCTTTAAAATATCCTGTAGAGGTGGTTTATGGGAGGCAAATTCCCTCTACTTTCACTTGTCTGGGAATTGTTTAATCCTTCCTTCATATTTAAATGATAATTGTGCTGGATACAGTATTATTGGTTTGTGGCCCTTCTGTTTCATTGCATTAAATATATCATGCCATTCTCTTCTGGCCTGTAAGGTTTCTGTTGAGAAGTCTGATGATAGCCTGATGGTTTTTCCTTTGTAGGTGATCTTTTTTCTCTCTCTGGCTGCCTTTAATACTCTGTCCTTGTCTTTGATCTTTGCCATTTTAATTATTATATGTCTTGGTGTTGTCCTCCTTGGATCCCTTGTGTTGGGAGATCTGTGGGCTTCCATGGTCTGAGAGACTATTTCCTTCCCCAGCTTGGGAAGTTTTCAGCAATTATTTCTTCAAAGAAACTTTCTATCCCTTTTTCTCTCTTCTTCTTCTTCTGGTACTCTTATAATGCAAATATTGTTGTGTTTGGATTGGTCACACAGTTCTCTTAATATTCTTTCATTCCTAGAAATCCTTTTATCTCTCTCTGCCTCAGCTTCTCTGTATTCCTGTTCTCTGATTTCTATTCCATTAGTCTCTTGCACCTTGTCTAGTCTTCTCTTAAGCTCGTCTATTGTTTCATTTCTGCAATCTGCCTTGGACTTCATCCTTTAGCTCTTGCATATTTCTCTGTAGGTCCATCAGCATGGTTTGACTTTTATTTTGAATTCTTTTTCAGGAAAATTGGTTAAATATATCCCAGCAGGCCCTCTCTCTGGGGTTTTCTGAGTGATTTTTGACTGGACCAGATTCTTCTGTCTTTTCATGGTGATAGAAGTGGTGGCAGACAGGTGGCACGTGTGTCAGCTGGGAGAACAAAGTCCCTTCCTGCTTGTTGTTCACCTTGCCCTTCTGCACTGCCTGTGCCTGTTACCCACACACTGGGAGGCAATGTCTGGGATAATCCCCTGAGCTGCTGTGGGCGGGGTGGCCTTCAGTCTAGCCTAGAGCATTGTGGGGTGTGGCAGGCAGGCTGGGTGCGTTCTACTGCAGGCACGGGCCCCTTTGAGCCTTCCGGACTTTGCTCTGGCTTCCGCAGCCTGTGCCAGTTACCCGCACACTGGGAGGCAGTGTCTGGGATAATCCCCTGAGCTGCCATGAGCCGGGCCGCCCTTAGGCTAGCCTAGAGCACTGCGGTGGGTGGCAGCCATGCCAGGTGCTTTCTACTGCAAGGACAGGCCCCTTTGCGCCTTCCAGACCTTGCTTCAGCTTCCGCTGCCTGTCCAGGTTAGCTGCATGCTGGGAGAAGACTGTGTGGTTGCTGTGTGCGGGGCCACTCTCTGGCTGCTCTGCAGCTGTGGTGCATCAGCTGGTTCATTTGCAGCACCGGCTGGGGGGAACAAATGGCAGGCTGCTTATCACGGTGAGGGGCTTTGGGGCTGCTTTACCCAGCAGGGTGTTAGGGGGCCTGAAGTCCCTCAAGATTCCCAGCCTGTTGGGCTTAGTGTCCTGGGACGATTTTGTTCAGCTGTTGGGTCCTTGTCCCTTTAAGACTTTAAAAAAAGTACCCACTTTTCTTTTGTCCCAGGGGAGCCGACTGTGGGGACCCGCTCGCAGTCTTTGTCTCGGATCCTGCCCTTCCATTTCTCTAATATCCAGTACACCATGTGATGTGTGTCTGTGCTCCTGCTGCAGATTACCAGGGCTGGTTATTTAGCAGTCCTGTGCTTCCACTCCCTCCCCACTCTGATTCTTTTCCTCCCGCTGGTGAGCTGGGGTAGGGGTGTGCTCGGGTCACGCCGGGTCACGGCTTTGTATCTTACCCCCTTCGGGTGGTGAGGAGTTCTCCCATATGTAGATGTAGCCTGGCTGTGTGCTGTATCTTCTGGTCTCTCTTTTAGGAATAGTTGTATTTGTTGTATTTTCAAAAATATATATGGTTTTGGGAGATTTCCGCTGCCCTGCTCACACTGCCATCTTGAGCCAGATCCTCCAAGTCTCTTATTCTTCCCCTTTGTGTCTTAGCTAGAGAAAGTTCTGCTGTTAAGGGCTGTGATGACATAGGCCCACCTAGAGAATCCAGGATACTCTCCCTATTTAAGAGCAACCAGTTAGTAACCTGAATTACATCTGCAGTCTTCCTTGGCCTGTGAGATTGACGTACTCACAGGTGAGACATCAGGGGCTGAAATCTGACCATAGCAAGATAGAAGATATCTAAATTTTGTCTGACGTTCCTGAATTGTTAAGTATTGACAACATTTTACTAGCCAAAGAGTCCATGCCTTGGGTCCAGCCATATGCTTCTCAAGTGCAACCTCAGCTTTAAAATATCATTTACATCAGTATAATCTTGAATAAAAATACCAATGCTGGCACGGAAATCAGATGTCAGGACTCGGTTATGTGGGGATGTGTTGCTTCAGGGGCATAGTGCAGCACAGGTGTGTTTCCCAGGGCAGGCAATGAGGCTTGCTGCTCCACAGGGCCATTCAGAGATTCAGGAACCTTTCATCTGTGGGTCTGCTATGTTCTTAGGACTCATATTCTTCTATCATTGGCCAATGGATGGGACACATAGAGTATGGAGAGCCAGACCCATTCTTAACTGCTTCAGCCCACAGGTATCACACTTCACTTCTACTCACCTCCCACTGTGAAGGACTTGGATATGGCTACAATAAGGGTAGGAAATGGGGAAATGCCACCTGCAGTGGACTCTAGATGAGAGAAAAACAGACATTTGTGGGCATTTAGTGAATCTGCCACAAAGATAAAGAGGGTGGTCCAAAATGTGCTCTTACTGCTGTAAAAAATGTATAATGTCACCATGATGAGAAATCCTCATAGAAATAAAGGGTGTTGGGAAATGCATCTGTGGATTTCAAAATCCCATGTGAGAAACTTTGAATGAAAAGATGTTTGTCCAAATATTCTTACAGAAGCTTTTTGGGTGTATGCAAAATACGACTTGATGACCACAATGACTGATTCAAACCCAACTCTTCAGAAGCCTGAAAACACCAAAAAAGGAAGCTGTGTCATGCAGGGAACATAGGTTATCCAGGGGAAAACCAGAGGAAAGCGAAGCTGCCATAGCCTGCTGGCTGAGCACACCATTTCTATTCTTCTCTACCAAGATGCACTGGACGAGTGGGCAAGCCATGGGGCAGAGAGGGACAGCATAAGACAACCTGCCCATCTACCCTGCTGCTTGTGGCTCCATTTTCTGTATCTATCATCTATCTACCTACCAGCTATCATCTAGCTATCCATCCATCTATAATCTATCTACATATTTAAATAAATCTCTAATTTGGGACATTTATGTTGCTTCAAAAATTTTACTGCACACACGTGTTTACACATTTCTCTATTTTCTTAGCATTATTCCAAAGAAACCAAATTCTTTAGTTAAAGGGCACACTCGGTTGTAAGGACACAGATTGTCACAATTCTTTCCTGAAACTTGCACTTCCAACACAGAGGACTGAAATGCACTCTGACATTCTGGGAAGTTGTTGGCAATCTGGTTAACATAAAGTGATGCCCAGTTCTTGCTTTGGTTCGTATTTCACTAATCACAGTGAATGTGAACTTTGAGTAATGCTTCCTTTGGCTGTTTGCAGTCCATGCTCCATAGATTTCTTAATGGAGTGGCTGGTGATTGATGTTCCATTATTTCCCATAGTGGGATTCATCTTCTGACTGCATTCAGATCCTCACCAACAGTGCTATGGGCTGGATACGATAATCACAATCTCCTGCTGCAGGAGATGAAACGAGTGCTCAGAATGTTAAATGTTGCATCCAGGATTGTGTGTGGAGGGTGAGGATATGAACTTAAAATCCTAAACCCCACAGTCTTTTACAGAAGAATATCCATTGTTCTTCCTCCTCTTCTCCTTTGAAACATCCACAATAGGGAGATGCGTGGTCAGCTCGTGAAAGTGCGGGGAAGGGAGCAAGAAGTCTGACAATCCTTGGCCATTTGTAGTGTGTGGTCAGGAATCTACAGGAACCTGGCCCAGGATGGGGGCAGGTAGCTGACAAGGGTACAGGGACAGGTTCAATCCTTGCTGGACTCTGACCTGAGCAAATCACCCTCTGGGTCTCACTCCCTTATCTTAAAATGCAGATAATTTTACCTCTGCCGCCTACCTCACCCCGGTTACAACAGCTAATGAAAGTAGCAGCCGGTACTGATAGTAAAAGCATCTTTCATAACCCTGTCTTACAATAAGGAGTCATCATTAGACATAAAGAGGTTATCATTAATGTCCTAGCAAATGAGATAATGTGCATGAAATGGTTTTGAAAGTGTGAGATGTCCAATACAAATACGTGAGGTTGAAGTTTAATTATTAACCTCTCTTAAGTGACTGTGCTAAGTGTCAAACTGAATGACCCCAATGAATTTGCAAATCTTACATTTCTTACATCTAATAAGCTCATCCTTAGAGGCAAAATTTCTTCAAAGACTATCTGAGTGAATTCAAAACGCTGTGTGTCAAAGGCCTCTCTTACCCTGGGGCAAATCCCTTTTGAAGAGCAGAATAAGGCTTCAGTGTCACACAGGGACCCCTGCACAACCCGGCATCCCACATGAGAGAGACATTTGAATCCCAGATATTTCAAAGGGACAGAGCAAAGCCACTGTCATAGAGTAATTCTGTGTAGATCCACAATGTAGTTTAAAAAACAAATATCCACTAGCTAGAACTGTCAACACTGAATGCTACTTAGGCTGTTGGTCTTCCTCATAGCATGGTGGTTGCTTCTAAATGAGAAGAAATGGAAGGAGCCAGTCTCCCAACACCTGACCTAAAAACTAATATAGCATCAATCTTAATATATTCTATTTGCCAGCAAGAGCATAGAACTTGCCAGCAGTCAAGAGAATAAGACACAGGCTCTACCTCTGAGAAATGCCCAAGAATTTATGGTCACCTTTAATTTACTACACAGAGAGAGGGCTAAATTTCACCCCTCATTTACTACCTCAGCTGGATTCACTTAGTCAGTGAACAACCTGACTAACCATGCATGGCAGCCTTGACCAGGAGAGTTCTCAAAATATGTATTCTTTGCAAATTATTTCTCCTGGCCAGACTAGGATTAAGAATTTTTCTGCAGAACAGTTTGTTGATTCCCCAGCTGATGCATTTTAGATATTTAGTGACATTGAAATTGTTGCCCAAATGTGTAACAGTATTATTTCACACACAGTAGAAGCCCCTGGATACTCAGGAAATCATTTCAGGTGATGTCATCTAATGAATCTGATGATATAATTAAGTTCTAGATACTGGCCACTCTGCCTTACCTAACCTCATGAGTAATGACAATTCAGACTTTAACTTAGGGAGACTGGTGGTAAAATGTCTTTGGTAATACTTTGCAATGGGAACATTTTATGGCTCTGCTAAGCAGTTGAGCAACATAAATCCAAGGGCGAGAGTCAGGCACAGAGCGGACCTGAGCATTTCTACTGATCAGAAAGCAACTGGCCTGGGTCCCAGCTCCCTCATTCAGAATCCCTAGAGAAGACATTTATCAGGTTGCCGTAGACAACTTGATTTTCTCTCTTCATCTAAAATGAAAGCAAATGGCCTTGCAGCTGGTGATATTGGACTAAAGTAGTCTAAACCACTGAGCTGGGAGCATTCTGAAATCACAATGAATTAGGACCTTTGTGCAGAAGGCAGATTAGGCATGAGCCAAGGAGGGGGGTGGATTTGCTAACTTGTTCTGATGTGTCATTTGTTCATCTAATCTCTGAGCATAAGAATGCAATCTGGCAGCAGACTATTTCCAAATTGTGCAAAGCTCTAAGGAGGGGTGGGGTGAGGACTTGGGAGGTGCATGGAAGGACACTCTCTTAATGAGGAGGGCAGGCACTGGAGATAGTTTGTCCCCAAGACCCTGCCATCCTGGAGGAACCATCTGGGAGGCAGAATGGGGAGGACAGGGGCCATGTTTCCACTGATGGAAAAGCCCTGGCCTTGGCCTTGGCCAAGGAAAGAAATGTCTGTGACCAAGTGAGTGGAGCTGACTGTCCCCTCCCCTGGGGTCATGCGGATGCACTGAGACACTGAGCGTGTTGCTGGCAGCCCAGAGCTCAGAACCAGTAGGGCCTCTCCGTGGGGTTCAGGACACAGCATTTGGGTGGGCCTGGCAGATCACAGTGCAGGCTGGAGAAATAACCTCCTGGGACCTGGTCCTCCCTGGACTCCTAATGTATCATTAGTTCTCTGTGATTTTTAGTTCTCAGTCCCAGGGCTGAGAGGAAAGGGCAGGGAAATGAAGGGGAATCGATTGGCCAATGGGAGCACCAACGAGATTCCTGGAGCCACCTGGACAATGGCAGGCTCACGGGTACCAATTCCCACCACCGTCCTCTCTGCATCTGCATCCACTGAAACACATAATTTATGGATGCAATTAATAGCAGCCGATCAAGCAAGGCCATGTACACAGTGCTGTGTTCAACAACTGATGTTTCCAATACTGATTATACTAGAATAACAACAGGGAAAAGCGCCTGGTCATCAGTACGGGGCTGTGCGTGCTAAGAGGACTGATGGTCTTGCCCACAGCCCAGCCAGCAAAAGAGCTCAGGGCTGCAGGTGCTGTGCTCTGCCTTCCCAGAGTCAGCCCTCCACACTGCCTGGGTTTTAGTTTGTTCCTAAGACCTGCCAGCCTGGGCGAATGGTTCTGAGAGGGGGAGGTATTTTTCAGGCCACTGTAGCAGCCTGCAGACCCCTTCAGCTAACCCCCTGTCAGCTCCAGGCTGGGTGTGTGTCCCTCGGCCCATTCCAGTGACTCTGGCTCTGCAAATCCTGCAGGGTCACAGAACTACTCCTGGGTAAGAGATGGTTCAGGTCCTTGCCCGCCACAGCCTCTGCAGTGGGGTGTTATGTACATTTCTGTATCTCTCAGACCCTCATCAATAAGAGCACACCCTGCTGTGAAGGCTACAGAGTATCACACGGGTGAAGCGCTCAAGAAGGCATCTGGTGGGGAGCCAAGGCTCCCCAGGGTCAGCTGTGGTCACGGTCATCTTTCCTAGGGAGCATCCAGTATCCCCTGCTGGGTCCCCACTAGCAACAGGAGGCAAGCCCCAGACTCTTTCATCCAGAGATCACATGAGCTGCAGACAAGAAGAGTTCAGGTCTGGGCCTTACATTTACAAAAGAGCTCAGATTTACACTTTTGAAGTTGTCATCAAACGAAGCTGCAAGCCAGGTAACAGAATGGCACAGAGTGGATTGTTCAAAATCACCTTCATCACACCACTTAAAGCTCGGACCCATCACAAGACCCCATTCCTCACTGAAACTAGTATTTCTACCATGGCTTTTCATGACAATGTCTTCACTTTCGAAGCCTTCACTTGTTCATTATGAATAGTTAAAGCCATGCCACATATTTTGAAAAATGATTTTGGCTATTCATTTAGATACTGAAAAGGGCTTTAAAAAAATAACATTATTTTAAATAGTCTGGTGTGTCCATTATATCTGTGAAGCTAAGACACCAATAGACTGAATGTCTTTAGATCTGAGATGCAGGGGTGCAGGTGCAGTCCTACATTTTTTTCCTGGAAGAGCTTCCACTGATTTAGGTTATTAGAATGGCAGGGAGCACAGAACAGGAGAACACACGCAGAGGCCGAGGAAGAGGAGGTCTGGGCTCAGATTCTGTTCTGTCCTGGACCCCTGTGTGTGCTCAGCTGTACAGTGGTTGGTGGAGCAGCATCTCTGTGGTCCTCCAGCTGTGACGACTCGGCAACCTGGCTCTCCCTCATCTCTTAGAAAGCCTGGTATTTACACTGATACATGCATCTGAAGGGAGAAGACCCCACCAACGTGCCCACCCAGTGGTATCTGGACGAGGGATATGGATTCACACAGCCCTGGGTTTAAATCTTGATTCCGCCATTACCCACTGCATAACCTTGAGCAAATGACCCCCACCTCCCCCAGGGCTCAGTGGGTCTTGACCTTCAGAGTGGGATGCCCTGAGTCCACTTCTAGCTGGAGTCCCAGCCTGAAGCCCTGTGGAGAGAGAGATAGAGGCAAATATCAGCTGGAGCTCAGGGTGACAGCCTCTCCTGGTCACCAGGGGCCATGTCATGATGGACCTGCACAGATCTCAGGCTCCGGTCAGCAGCAAAGTATCATTTCTTCCCTGGGAGCTGAGTGAGGCACAGTGCCTCCTGGGAAAGCTCTGAATAACCTAGGAGCTAGGTTCACACTCTAGCTTCACCACCCTGCAGCTGTGCAACATTGATCCTACAGACTAGCCTCTGAGCCTCCGTTTCAACTGGAATACCAGAGGTAGCTTCTCCGGGCTAACACCAGGACCATTCCCTCTCGCTGCGCCAGGACCGAGGTGCCTCAGTCCTCATACTGCCTTCTTGTTCTCTGCCGTCAAGAGAGTGGTTTCATTCTGCCCGCAATCAAAGCTGCACGGCGGGAGTTCAGACTGAGAACCAAGCTCCACAGCATCCCCTTCCCTCCTCCCAAGCACGAAATAAATATGCTCAGGAGGCACCAGGCCCTGGGGCCACGGATGGTGCTGGCTGATATCTGAGATGCACTCACAGACCCAAGGCTAGGTCTAGCACCCCCTGACCTTGCACCTGGGCAGAGCCTGGATGGGGAGGGAGGAAGCACATGGCCATGTACACTGAGCGGGCAAAGCTGGGGGTTGCAGGTTTACTGGCTCATTCCAAGATCCTTCTGCATCACGCAGAAACAATTCCAGAATGTTTGTTCTTAATTAGAGATACCAAAGACAAAAAATGAACAAGAGGTCTAATTAATACTGGAATCAGAGTGATGCGATGGGACCAAAGTGTTGGGAACGCAGCAGTATCCGTCCTCTGGCCAACAGGAAATATCTGCCACATCTCCAATTAGGATGGACAATAAAAGTCCAAACTATTAGCATAAAGAAGGACAAAATGAGGCAGTAACATCCAAGCTGCCTGACAACTTATTTTTAGCTGCCTGGCTCCTGGCAATGGGAGAGACGAAATTCATGCCCAGAAATAGAGTAACTGTTTTCTGTATGAATTTTTGCCCAACACTGCTAAACGAGAAAGAAATAGTCTCAAGCTTCCTTCTGATTTCTCTACATCTCCTTCTAAATAAAATTAGGACCAGTCAGAGAGCATCCTTGGAAGCCCGCTGTAGCCCAGAGTGGACGCGGACCCTTCAAGGTAAGTCAGTGCACAGACTGTTCTGAACCCATTTCCTCACCTTCACCACCACCTGCGGGGCCTCACATGGTCCGCGCCCTCCCCATCTGTGATGGGGGCTGCATCTTCCATGTCACTTACCTGTTCCCACTGAGCTCAACACACCGGTGCAGGCCGGGCTCACAGCCCCGGGCAGAATGTGTTGGCTGAGCTCCCGCCATTGAGCAGCTGGCCAACACTTTATAAGTCAGAAATCTTACCTAAAAATGTGATTATCCAGAAACATGTCTTTAAATGAGAGAGGATATAGGAAGAAACTGTCCCCCATCTGGTACCGTGAGTTTGGACACACAGGGGACTCGTTACCCAAAGCCCCTGAGCACAGCCACCTGCACGGCTCTGTGCCTCAGTTGGTTGAACTGCAGGATGGCGAGAGCCCAGCACCTGCCTCATGGGGGCTGCGGGGGACATGGCTGTGAGGGAAACAGCACCGAGTCTGCCCGGTGCCCCTTGTACTCACATGCTGTTGCTGCTGTTCATTTTGATGGGTCCCGGGGCAAGAACAGGAGACAGGGACACCGCCCTTCAGGGCAGACATGTCCACATGCACAAGGCACGCAGTGTGCTGAGGCCCCACTAGGTGTATCTACACAAGGCGCTAGAGACCCAGAGGTGAGGGCGCCTGGGGGTGGCAGGAAAAAGCTGGCTATGCAGAGGAAAACTGCCCTGAGGAATCAGCCTCCCTCATCTCCCCTACACCATGTGCTTCAGGTTACACAGATGCTACCTCCAGCCCAGAGGTGGGATGTGACCAGGCAAGACCAGTGTGCAAGTTCTACCCTATGGCCACAGAACTCCTGGATGAAGAATGGACACTAGATCCAATTCATTTAAACCTGGCTCCTCTTGCAAGTGTTTGAGATAAACTTAATTTGGGGGGAATTGAACATGAAATGACATGAAGCTCTGAGCTGTCAGGGACCACTATACAGAGTGAGCCCACCTGAGAACCAATAAAAGACTGAGTATCAGAGCCAAAGGATGCAGAGCATCCCAGTCCCAATGGGCTTCTGGTGTGATTTTGCCTGACGTCATCTCAGCCATTGTTAGTTACCTGAGCCAATACATACTCTTCAGTAGCTCAAGAGAGATTTGGATTTCGGTGACTTGTAAACACACAAAAATGCACAACAATAACTACTGAGGGAATTCAACTTATACCTGCTGGATCCCACTAGCTATCACACCTGCCCAACACCCCTCCTTCCAAATAATGACAACATTAGCTCAGTAACCGTAGTTCAACCAGGCCTCGCCAAAGCACTGCTTCCAAGATACCTTTGTATCACACCCCTGAAGATTCAAACTCGCGGACACCTTAGTCACAGAGCCCATTGTAGCTGCTGAAAATCAACCAGGAAACACAGCTGATCTACCAAAGTGGATGGTTTTCTCCAGCTGTGACATGAGGCCCTATGGAGTGACCACATGCCACCATGTAAGCAGCAGGCCAACTTCAGAGTTCTGTCTGATGGTACATCCATCAGAAGGTACTGCCATAGGTCCTGGAGGACCAAGTTTGAAACTGAGATTCCCTTGGATGGGAAGGCTGCAGCATGTTAATAAGCCTGTATCAGCCCTTTTGCATTGCATTACTGCAAGTTGATATTGGAGGCTGAGAAACTGAATGACCCCAGGCCTCAGACAGGGACACTGTCCCTGAGGTTGGCGTGAACGTGCTTATATTCTTCCCTGAGAGTAAGAGGTCCTCTCCTATTGATGAAGCACCACTGGCTTCAGGGTTCCTGGGGACCTCGATTCACTGACAAACAATATAATTATTAATCACATAAAACTAAGAATCGACTAGGAAGATAGACACTCAGATGACAATATAATCACACTCTAAAGTCAATTTTCAGTGCTCCCTGTGAAGACTTTCCAAGGAACCTGACAGAAATAGGAAAGCATGCCTTCCGGGGGGGTGGGCGAGGGCACAGTATTTTAAAAGTTGGAAAGAGTGCATTACCAACTGATCTCCCTGAGGAGTATTCTGCAGGAATGGCATGCTTTTTTCTTTTTCTTTTTTGCTACTAGCTCATAAGAGCCTCCCCCAACCTACAAGGAATGGTAATGCTGGCAAGTCCAGAGCTCTTATTCAGACTGAAGGCTCTCCTGCCAGCCCGTTCACTCTGGAAACCTGACTGCTGTACTCGCTAGCTGGGTGATCTTAGGACCAATATTTAATCCCTCTGTGCCTCTATTCCTTGTCGATCGAATGTGATTAGTGTATGACCTACCTTGAAGACTTCTTCAAGGTGAGGATAAATGGATCAACACTCTATTTACAATAAGTAAGTACTCCACAAGTACTTCTAGAATAAAAGCATTTCACATGAGCAAAACATCCCTTAGGTCATAGGATTCGAGGGACTCAGGTCCAGGGCTCCACCCAATGCCAAGTCCCTTTCACCTCTTTGAAGATTTTTGTTGACAAGATGTTCACTAGAAGTCATCCAACAAAGACCAGGTGGCCACTCTTGAAACAGTTTATTCCATCTCTGAATCACTCTATCACTTATTCATTCACATATTCAAGAACTATTCACGGAAGGGAATATATGTACCAGGTACTGTGCCAGCAAATGGGACATATGATAAGGGGACATAACACAGACTATGGGTCTTCCAGTCAGAGAGAGGATAAATTACATAGACACAAATAAAGATAGAGATATGGATAGAGTGTAGATATAATATTACTGATATAATGGAAGTCAAGCACTGCTTAGCCCTTTATTAATATTTTTACTTCACCTTCCCCTCAAATTCCTCCTTGGGACTGTATATACACCATTTTAACTATTTAATGCTAAGTAAATTATTTGTGCTTAGAGTAAGTGTAGATTTCCATGTGACAGCACATCTATTAGAAGAGATAAAAGAGAGAATGGCAAAATAGGGAAGAAATTTAATTTATGTTCAGTTTCTTCCAAATCTTGACTATTACTCATCTATGACTCCACCGCCTATAAAACTAGACCTTGCCAACTACTGCTGCAGGAAATCTACCCATGGCTCAAAGGCAAGAAATTAAGAACAAAAGCAAAAAAAAAAAAAAAAAACCCCAAAGCAATTATATTTTTGAACTTCTAAAAAGCCTAGGTGTTATTTAAAGGATTTTCAAGGATTACTTTGATTATTGGTAATTATGCTTCATATGCAGACTTTACAACAAATCTCTATGGAGGCTCCTTTTTGCTGTACTATTATTAGCTCATTTTACAGATAAGAAAACTACGCTCAGAGAAATTCAGTAATTTGTCCAAAGTCAGACAGCAAGGAAAGTAGAGTCAGGCTTTGAGCCAACACCATCTGTCTGAAAGCTTAGCCAGGAACTCGCCACCTCTACACCCTTCATGCTGAGCTGAGTGGTTCCCTTTTAAGTCCCCCTCCTGGAATCTAAACAGCATGAATCTACTCCATATTCCAGAGGATGGCCCTTGAGGACCTAAAAGGAGTGGGCATATCTCCTCTTCACCTGCCCCAGGGCCTTTTCTTCTCATCACCAGGCTAAACACACACAGTCCCTTCCATCACCTCTCCTGAGATTTGATTTCAAGGGCCCTCAGCCCCTCAGACACTTCCTGACAGAACACAATCCAATTTCCAGCGTTCCTCTTACAGCCTAGAAGGACACAGATATCAGAACGACAGAGTGAGAACTATCATTTTCTTATTTTTATAGAGGCCAGGGTACAAGTATGCCTTTCATCTGAAATTTACTATCAGAACACCAGCAGCACAAGGGTAGGAGAAAGGGTCAGATGCTTGTCAGCCTCCCTGTGGCAGACGAGAAGGAGTGGTGGGGATTGTAGCACCCACCTCCATAGATGGAATTGCCCCATGAGCTCCAGATGATGTGGACAGGAAGGAATACAGACCCAGGGAAGCCCAACCACCAAGTTTTTCCAGAGGAGCTGGGTATCCAGATTTCAAAGTAAAACTGACTGTTTTTAGAGGGTGACAACTGATTACATTTTTAAAATGCAGAAAACACACACACACACACATATACACACATCTCTGGGCCAGATCTGGCCTGTGGTTTGCATGTGTATGACCTCTGTTCCAGGGTCACCCACTGATTCATGCCAGTGACGATCATGTCAGCTTATTAAGGCACTATTAATAAAAGTGGGATATTGATAAAAATCATTATTGTTAAAAATGGGAAGGCTTTTCACACAGATGTTGCTATTAAGCTGATGTTCTGGAATCTCTGCTAGTGAAGACTTCATTTTTTTTTAACACAAAAGTGGTACTTTATATCCATTATGCTCATCTTGCCCCCCAGAGGATCAAGTTTCCAGTCTCTGAAAACAGTTGTTTTCTTCCATATTCTGGACTCTTAACAATTGCCCACAATGACCCCACTTTGGTCCCCATGCTGAGATCAAAAGCTTTTTTTTTTCTATCATCACAGCTTACTTTTTCCCAAATCCACACGTTCTTCCTTAGCTAAATTGCAATGTACAGAATTCCTGAATGTGTACCTTCATCTCGTCTCCGTCCGCAGACCCGCACTCCACGGACCACGACACGTGGACCACAGCGCCGTCCTCCTGGATGGCCACGACCTTGACGGGCAGGGACACAGCCTTCCCGGTGAGCATGGCCGGTTCAGCACCTCCGTGTCCTGCGGGAGAGCAGAGGGCTAGTCAGCGGAGGGCTCCCCGGCGGCGTCCGGGCTCTTCCCGGAGTCACGGCGCGGGCTCAGGGCCCTCCGGGGACCCCCTGCGCGCCAGGCTCCGCGCCTCTGACTGGCGAGCTGCCTCCACTTCCACGTCCGGGCGCGGCCTCGCCTGTGGTTCAGAGGAGGACCCCGCCGCTGGCGCTGTGCAGGGCACCCTTCCCTCGCCTCTGGCCCCAGTGCCGACCCCGCGGCTGGCCCCTCTCTTGCCCTGATGGCCTCTCAGGGTTTCCTCGGTTCTGTGTTCATAATTTGAGCCAGGCCTGTGGAATCCCCGCCGTCCCATCCCCACTCCTCCACGGAGGGACGCTTACCCCCTGGACCCCAGGCTCCCACTTGACCTCCTGTGTCCAGACCGCCCCTAGAGAGTCTGTTTTCCATCTCAGTATAACTCAGTTGATTTCCCTCAGAGATTAAACTCTTGGAGTGCGCCTTACCGTTGGGAATATAAAGCCTGTGCTGGCAGACCTGGAGGGATCTGACTCTGCCGCTCCTCCCTGCAGCGGACCCCACAGAGGTCTTTTCAGTTCCTCCAAGGACATCTCAGTCACACCTTCTGCTCTTACATACACGGCCTCTGCCCCCAAACCCCCACTGCCCCTTGCATACCTCAGAGCTCAGCACAATGTCCACTTCTTGGGAGAAACAGGGCTTTCCACCTGCCCAGCATGAACAAAGACAGCCCCGCTGTTCCTGTGCCTCATAGTCTTTCCTGGAATAGTAGTGACCAAAATTTGTACATTTAAAAGCATTAGACTCTACACCACATGAGGATCAGAACCATCTTTGCTCTGAGCTCCGTGACAGCCACGGAACCTGGAGCAGCATCTGGCATGTGAGAAGCAGAGCAGAAGGGGCTCTAGGACTGGGCTCTCTGGGTGCAAAGCTGGCAGAGCCTCTGCTTCAGTGAGGGCTGTGTGCACCTGCAAGTTACAAAAAACTTGACTCAAGCAAAATAGCTCCCTATGGGTTTATATGTTTCTCACATAACCAGAATTCTGCAGGACTGAGACTGCTGGCTCTGGTCCAGTGACTCAACCAGGTCAGGGCTACCTCCCTGTTGTTCTCCTGGCCACTTCCCCAAGGTAGCAAGATAGCACCCATCACACCAGCCCTCCATCCACTGTTTAGGCAGGAAGAAAACAGGAGGGGAAAGAAGCGCTCCTGCACTGCTCCTTTTCGTCAGGCAGTCCACATCCTGTCACAGGGCCAGCCCACCTATAAAGGAGCCCACGAACTGGGTGTCTATAGAGGAGCTAGCAGTGGAAAGGGACTGCTAAATGGCTTTTTATCATCCATCACCAGCATCTGCCACTGGTTATATCCTCTGTGTCTGGGTTCCCTGATCTGGAATACGGGTGCAATAAAAATACCTACTGTATGGTGACCTTTACAAAGACATAATGGATCAGTCTGTGCAAAACCGAGTCAGAACTGGCTCATAACGAGCAGCGAGAGCTCAGTATATGCAGTTACTGCAGTAGGTGTTTAAAAGATTTTCTCAAAGAATGAATCACAGAACCACTGAGTAGGCTCACAAAGGGACTCTGGAAGAGATGCTACTTCCACACTTGGCTGAAGGCAAACAGTCAGTAGAGCTGGTGGAAAGCTGGGCAACACAGTTCAGCCACGAGACTCGCAGCATACTCAGTAACAAACGGGTCCACCAGGATCAACCAGATAGCTACCTCAGTGACTCCCTTCCAAACTTGTTCTCAGCACAGGCACTAGGTAGGCTCCACATTCAGTTTTCTCAATCAGCCCCTGACTCTATCCCCAAACAGAAAGCGAGTAAGAGAGCATTCAACAACAGTAACAGCAGATTGTTATAAGGGCTGATGGCTGGCCATGCACTGGCTTAAGTACTTCATTCTTTATTTCTCTGTTAATGTCAACAATACTACAAAAAGTTATTATTATTATTATTATTCCCATTTTACAGATGAGTTGTTCTTCATTACTATGAAACTTACAAATAAGAGCAACTTGTCAACAAAATACGATTTTGGAGTAAGTATTTTAAAACAATGCCAGCTGAATCTGGAAAAGGTAAATAATTAACCCTAAAATATGCATTTTTCTCCTCTGGATAGAGTGATGTTCATTTGTTCATTTTGCCATTCTTTCTTTCTTTAAGAGTTAAGTGAATGCCCTTTTGGAGATAGATCCAAAAGTGTGTAAGATGTCCCTGAATTCATGTCTCTGAAACTTCCATTCTTACCAGAGAGATGAAATATATATTCAGTTTATTTAAGGTGTACAGTATGAATAAAAATAATTTTGGAAATGGATATCAGAACTTATCAAATGAGGATAACAGTGTAGGTGTAGGAATAATCATATTGTCTGCAAAGACTGGAGATTGCCACCTCGTTTCCACAATAAATGGCCAAGTGCAGCTGTTGGTTCTGCAATGTTGGGAGCTTCAGGCCCAGACTTGGAGGGTGGGCAGAGACCCAGAAGAGAGGCCCCTTCGGATTGGGAGGTGGCAGCATTAAAAAGCAAGGGAACTTCCCTTAAGGCTTGTCCTGGGCAGCTACATGAGGAGGTCTTAGTCTGCCCACCAGCATGTTCAAGTTCATGGAGAGGCCTGCACACACAGTCACTACACGGTCCCGATGCTTTCAGTAGCACATTGCTTTCCCAGTGCCATAGCGCTGCAGACAGTGGGCACAGGGTGGATCATACCCTCTAAGGACAGGGGGATGAGGGGCCTCCAGTGCCTTCCAGGGCCAGCTGGTGGGGAGGCCGTGGTCACACCCTTTCATGACTCCCTCCAACACAATTCAATCATTCCATTCCAAAAATTGCATGTATGTTTTCTGTGGACAATGGGAAGCTATTAATTTTTCCTGCCCAGCACTCATCTCCCTGTTAGAGGATCTGCTCCAGCACCTGCCCTATTATGCCTATGCAGTACTTGTCCTCCTGCTTTAGTAGCAACCTTACATTTTCACCTAGATCACTCACTCCTACTATAAGCACCTGCACCTCCGTGGCCCTGATGCATCTGCCCAGGTGGGCCGGTGACCCAAACCTGTGAGTCCACCCCCGGAGGGACTGTTTCAAGTGAAATTCAAGAACAACAGACACAGATGCTTGTAAATGAGTGCATTCTGGGTCCAGCTATACATGATGCCTGTTATCCTGGAAATGTAGCTACATGAAGTGTTTATTTAAAGTGTTTTATTTGTTTGTTGCATGTCTTGTTTTATTCTACTTTGACACATGCAACCAAGAGAGTTCTTAATAATACAGTATGAACCCACGCTGGGTTTCAAAGAGCAGATGAATAGTTTGCACAGCAAAAAAAATCACAAGTGATCCAAAATTATGCTTTTCTTACAAATTTTTTGCAACTGTTTTTTTTGCAATTTTTCTATTCACCTACTTCAGCTTTTTCATGAGTTGCTGAGTTGTTTACACCCATTTTCCCAATGTCCACCATCAGCTTCTCAAAAGTAAATGTTTACCCGTCTTTGGCACAATAATAAAGCTCTTTCCTATTTAAATATCTCACTTAAATCATTCCGTGGTGCCAGGAACTTCAAACAATTCACCATCTATCAAAAGCCACGACTTTTATTCTGGTGTTATTTGTGTAAGCTCTGAGTTTTATGCCTTGAAAGCATAGTTATGTTCTTTTATGGGAATCAATTTCCATTAAGATTGCATGTTATTCTGAGTAGGAGGAAAATATATGTCCTGCCACTTCATGCACTGGGGACATGAATACATGGGTAGGAGGAAGGCTCATACCTCAGGTCAATACTGAGGCCAGTTGTGTGAATGGTGGACAGTTGATATGAGCTCTGTGCCAAGGAGAAGGGACTTAGCAGAACCAGGAACTTTAACGAGTCGATCTAGTATAGGACACCTTTAGTACCTTCTGTGACCAGCTGACATTTCACCAGATGCAGGAACCTCATCACACACTATGGTTACAAGAATGTTTAGATGCTTAGAGCTCAGTTGCCCTGAATTGACAAGCCCTCATTTCTCATTGCCTTGTTCAGATTGTCACAATTCCTCAAATGACACTATTTCTGTTGGTTTCTCATCTAAGGAGATAATTGTGTAGAGCTGGAAAGAGCTACCAGAACACATTGGCTCCAGGCACCCACCTTCAGGAAGGGAAGAGAGCATGACCCCTCCTCCCACGTGTGGAAACTAAAGCCCCACTTGGTTAGCTGGACTACCCACTGCCAATACAAAGATAAAGAAGAAAACCGGAAGCCTGGCTTCAGCGCCATGGAGCTGAGTGCCAGGCACCACAGTCTCAGGAGAGGGAAAAAATAGCTCTGACATAGGTGAGCATCTGCAGTTCGCCAGAAATGATGATGATATGCCATCCCATATAATCCCCGTGAACAAATGTACCGTGTTGATTCTATTTTCATCTTCATTTCATATGGAACTCAGGATATGTGGAAGCTCTGAATAGTAAAGAAAATGAACTGCTCAGAACTTAGCCTCTGGGAATCCACTCAGAGAAAAAATGGTCAAACAGGAAGCCTGTTAGTGGTGTCCACTGGAGCCCTGGTTCTAACAGGAAAATGTTAGAAACACCCTCTAAACGTCCATCAGTGAGGGAGTTGCCTAATGTACTGCTGTGTGTGTGTCTGTGAGTGTATGTGTGGTAGCAGGTAGAAAGGTCTGTTGGACCCTCAGATTGGTGAAGAGCAGGTTGGGTCAGGCTCCTGGGGTCTGGAACCAGGATCTGTTGCTTCTGGTTTTGGGACCATAGGAAGGTCACTTTGTCTTTCATGTCACAGCCTTCTCAGCTGGAAAATAAGATTTCTTTTCAAAGGATTCTGGGGGATCCACAATATAAACAAAGCAGGCCTGTCCACCTGTTCTCCTAAGCACATAGAAATGAATCCTCAACTTCCTGCTTTCATCCATGAAGGACTAACTGCTACCAGAATCTCCCTGTCTGAAATCAGACAAAACGTAGGAAACACCTGTATCCAGATACAGCCCACTGGACAGCAAAGACTGTGATCAATGAGGGAAAAGGAGCCACACCAGGGTGGCCCTACAACCACAGGTGTGCTGAGTGTCTGGAGGCTGTCTCCAGGAGCTGTGACAAGAGGAAGAAGCTGCACAGGACCCAGAGGTCAAGCTGAGCTGAGACAATCAAGTTGAAGGAGTTACAGCCCCTGGATGGGAAGGCAGATGCTCAGGGAGAATCTGAACATCAGCAGAGAGGTCCCCGTTCTGTTCTTGGGCTGAGCACGGGTGGGTGCACGCGTGGGTTGCCATTCCCAAGGCCAAGAAAAGAAGCACCAAAAGTGGTAATTTGAAGAGTTTTGCCTGAATCTTAAACCACTTAAGTGGGCTTGTTTCTCAAGACTGCCACACCATCTTGCTAAAGACACACACACACCATCTTGCTAAAGACACACACACACCTGCAAAGAACTAGAAACTCTCCTTTAGAGAAAAGTGCAATCTTTCTCACATCTATCAATTAAGTAACTATGTGGAAGAAACTATTTATTTGTACAACAAACTCAAATTGCAAAATAATTGATCACCGCTTTTAATTCCTTACCTGACTCATAATATTCATTAACCTCTGATGCTATTACATCACACAAGAGCCCTCTGGCTCAGCTATAATGTTTTGTCTAGATTTTGGCTCCAAATCATGTTGCCACCATGAAGTCATTAAGACAATGGAGCCAGGCTGAGAACAGCCTCATCCATAGCCTCCCTGCAACCTCAGACCACAGGTCCCCCGTCTCCGTTCCTGCCGAGAAACAAATCTACAACTCAAGGTGACCAGGAGACCTTCAGGGACCCAATAAAACTAAACAGTTCAGAAGACAAGTGCTAGTAGGGCTATTATTTTATCTGCATTTTCACCAGGAAGTCAGAGCCAGCCAGCTATAAATATGATTGTGGCATTATCTAATTTTATGGTCATTATTTTTTTTCTCATTTCACCTGAGAAGAAAATTATCCAGGGTATTCTATCTGTTGGAGTTTGAAATGAGCTTGGATCCTGGTACAAAATGCAAAGGTATAGGAACTATTATGACAAGGAACCAGAGAGAAAATTGAAGGTTACTTCTCTGTCTCATCGAGAAACCTGGAGGGTGATGGAGACCACAAGGAACCACTTGCCCTTTTGAAGAAGACAGCATTCTCTCAGTTCAAGATACAGATTCCACAGTTAAGCCTGGACTCTCTGCACAACTATTAAAGAAGCCATATGCAGACACATAAGGTTTGATTGTGACTTTTGCTTTCAAAATGTCATGCCCACCATGATTTCTAAATTTTCACCCAGTGTGCTTGCAAATGTTCTACAAGACACTGATTTTTATTTTAAGTTACTTACTTCATAATTCATTATAATTCAGTGCTATAGGCCAGCAGTCTTACCAAGATGGATAGTAAATATCTTAGTCTTGCCAGGAAACATAGCTCAGTGCAACTACTCCATTCTGCTATTGTAGTTCAAAAGCATAGAGAATACACAAATAATAAATAATACACAAACAAATAGGTGTGGACATGTTCCAATAAAACTTTATTTACAAAACCAGGCAGCGGGCCAGATATGGCCTAAAGTCATAGTTCACTGATCCCTGTTCTTGATGATTGTTCCTCCATGTTCACCAAAACCACTGCTCCTTGAAACTTTCTGGTCTCAGTTGTAACTTTATCCTGTTTGTTTCGCAAGATAAAAATCTTGGTGTCATCATTCTCTCACATCCCATGTGAAATTCATCAGCAAATCTTCCTAGACCTCCCTTCACACATCCAGAATAAGACCAGTCCTTGCCAACTCCCCCTCCAGGACAAGATTCTGGGCATAAGCCACCATCAACTCCTGCCCAATCCAAACCTCAGGGGTCATAGGGAAGAGGGGAGAGCTTAAACAGAAAGAGGAGAGAAAAAGGGAAAAAGGGATAGAAAGAAGAAAAGTTGTGAAATGAGGCTGAAGAACCGCTCCTTGGGTGATTGTATCCCCTGGAAAGCCAATGACTGAAATTGTTATCCCCACCCCTCTTTCTGCTGCTCTTTCTTCGACAAATATTTACTGAACACCCACCAGATGTCAAGCAGTCTCCCAGGCAGTGAGGATGCACAAGTAGAAGGGAGAACATGAGCTGCCCTCCCAGACCTAACATTCTTGGGAGGAGAGAGAGATACAGTGGCAAACTGGTAAATTTAATAAGATGATTGTGCAGGACGCTAAGCGGGGGAATCAGCCATGGGTGTGCAGAGCCGGCGGGACACTGGTTAGGAGGTGCTACGACCACCCTGGCAAGAGATGATATGGTCGGGCTGGGGTGTTGGCAGGGGAGGTCGGAGACCAGATGTACTCTGGAAGTTAGAGTCACCACAGTCTGCTGGGGGCCTGGGTGTGGTCATTAGGTGTGGAAAAGCAGCGCAGACGACTCCTAGATTTTCATTCCAAGCAACTGGGGGATGGAGTTGCCATTGATTGAGAGGGGGAAAATTCGGTCTGTCAACACAGAGAATACAACTCAGGGAACCTCCTGACCCCTGGAACTGCCAAAGGCTTAGGCGAACCCTTTACAAATTAGATTTCCCAAACCAAATGCTGCTGGAGGAAATGATTAACAGGAATTTCCCTGTATTAGAGGCCTGTTCTCAGAGTTACAAATGATCGCCTTTGAACTGGAACCCACATCAGAAGCACTGAGTAATCAGTCACTCACGGGCTAGGATAAAATGCCGAACCAACTGGGGAAGGAAGGGGCACGAGCTTCTGGTGAAACTAACGGCCTCCGTCCAGATCACTAACAGCTGATTACTTGAGACGCACCTGCTGGCCTAACGCTGAGGAAGGTCTGTGGTCCTGTCCCGGGTGGTGACATCCACTGAAGCCAGTGGCAAGCACCTCACCAAGGCCACGGTCACCACCACAGGGGGCTCTTCACATGGAGAGAGCTGGGACTTGGGACAGGTGGGATTTTAGGGCAGTTCAGCCCCTGCGTGGCCAGGTATCATAAATCATAAATTGCCTCTAAATCTGGAGAAAAATGAATGACCTGGAAAGTCATCCCATGCCTCAGTTTCTCTCAGAAGTTGAGTTTGATTAGATGATCTTCAAATCAAATACCCTCTGGGAACTTTCAGCTCTGAAATGCGTCTGATTGAGATAGAGATATACATTCCAGTATTGGCAAGAGCCAAGCAGATCCTGGAGGGAAGCAGGCCTTGGAGGGAAGGTGGAGAGGGGGACTAGGGGTCTGGGGTAGTGGTTGACTCTGGAGCCAAGCTGCCTCTCACCCCATTTGGCAGATGGGGACACTGAAGCTCAGGGATGCTCAGGGACTTGGCTAGGGTCACACCATCTACCACCACCCACCTGCCTGCAAATGCTACCAGTTGGCCACACTATGCTTCGCTTCCTTTTAAAAATTTGAGACAAAAAAGTTTTAATTGGAAAAAAAAATTCATCTTAAAAGTTTTGGCCTGCCACAAAAATCTGGAAGATCAGGTAATCCTGAGCTGGGCAGTGGTGCCCCAGTAGCTGGGGAATGAGCTCCTGGTCACCATCTCCTCTGACACTCACTGCCGTCACTCACCTGGACTATGGGAGTCTTACGAACATCTGACTGTGGGCCTGTCCTCAGGAGGTTTGTGTCTGACAGCAAGGACCCCGTGGAGCCAGCAGCACCTGGCCAACCTGACCATGCCTAACACCACCCACCTGTTGCAGAAGGAGCCTGGGACCTCTGTGAAGCCGCCCAGGAGACCACTGGGACCTCAGAGGTGCAGCTGATCCCTCCCCCAATCCAGGCCGTGTTCTGGCCCCTTGGTGTCTAGCTGCCCACAGCTCCTGTGCTGAGGTGTCTCCATCTGCTCTCCCCCTGCAGAGAAGGCAGGACCTCATGACTGTCACCAGCCTCGGTGGACATTTTCCAGAATCCAAGGAGGTTCTGGGAAACAGGAGAGGTGGCAGGTCCCTGAGGTCTCCACCACCTTCCTTTTGGTCTTTCCTGAACGCCTGCTCCTTCCCTCAGAACAGAACCAGCACCTTCTCCAGCTGAGTCTAAATAAATAAAGGCACGATTACTCACCCAGGGACTCAGTGTTGAGTCTGGTCTTTAATCGCGGCAGAGAACACTTCCTCCTCCTTTCAGGAAATTTCACAACAAAAGCCAGAGACTCTGTTCCTGGGCAGAAAGCCCTTGCTGACATCACTGAGAACTGAGTCTCCCTCATCTGCCCGGCTCCCAGCCCCGTGCTGGCGGGACCCCCTGCCGGGTGTGGGGAAGGAACGGCAGGCGGGCCCTCCCCTTGACCTCATTCCAGTTCATCAGGCACTGCGGGATTGCAGTGCACCGGCCATTCGGTTAATTTCATTTATCCTCTAGATCACATTAAAACGAGGATAAAGAAATAAACAGTTGTAAACCCACACAGAAGATAAGCGCCTATGGGCAGATGAGAGACACATCATCACAGATGGAGAGAAGCAGGGTGGGGGTTAGCTGGCGGAGCGGGCGGGCCGAGCTTAGCACTGTCAGAGCATTAACAAGAAAGGGATGTGGGAATTAGGCTCCACACAAGCTTATCAGTGTGACAGACTTTGATGCTGCAAAACCTACGTAACTAACAAATATCCAGATGGGTATTAGGAAGTGTGGTTTCCTCCACTTTCAAATAAGGGAGTAGCTCCCACTGGCTAGAGGGAAGTAGAGGGAAGTCATGAGGGAGGTAGGGGCCAGGTGGCGCAGGCAGCAGGGCTGGTCATGGTAGCTGTGGTAATAACAATATAAGAAACCTTGACATGTTTCTTAGACAAGCTTTTCTTTCTTAAACTTGGCAGAGTATTTTCAAAATCAAAACATCTTGTTGTCAGTTAATGTCTTGTTTGTTTCCCAAATACAACTCTACCTTGGAGTCTGTCTTGTTTGTAAAGGAAAAGGAATTTACACTTCCACAAATAAAAGTGCTTATCAATTAGATGTCCAGCTGCTATTTATCCATCCAGCCATTCATCTCTATATATCTGCGGATTTATTCTACAGCATGGAATGATGGTTTTCTTATATAACTGACAGTCATGTTACAGGGTGTGGGGATTTGGGTTTTTTTTCTTCTGTTTACAATTTTTATAATGAGCATTCATCCTCTTTCCAGAAAAAAAGCCCACATGGGCTTCCACGGAGCACGGGCGCGTGGTGTTAGCTGAACACCTTTCCAGGCAGCCAGGTGCCCCATGTCAGGTGCCCCGTGCCAGGTGTTGTGCTGAGCGCTGGATGGGGCTGCAGGAGGAGCCCTCGTTTCTCACACCTGGGAAGTGAGGAGTCCCAGGTGAGCAGAGGGGAGAGAAAGCCCTCAGATCACTGGGGAGAAGCCTGGGCCGCCGCCTTCTGGGGGAGGGGAGCACAGGGCAGGGTGACCACAAGCTGGTCTGTGGTGACATCTAGTGGTCACCCCGGGGACTATCGCCCATGACGCCCTCCTCAGAAAAGAAGTCTAACTAGTGGGAAGGGCCATCTTGGCAGTTTGCAAAAGTCAAGTTATTTAGGGAAAGGTGTGCTGGCTCAGCAGTAGCTGTGCAGGTAAAGGGTGCATGGCTACATGTCCTCGCGTTCCTCTCGGACGCGGCGGGCTCCCGGCTGGTGTGCATAGGCAGAGCACAGCCTGTAACAATATTTATAAGTGCATCTATTCCGAACTGTCATGGACCATGCCACCTTGTCGCGAAGTGGCCTCCATTTCCCACCATTACGGGTGTCCCCTTTAAGAGCACTGGCATCAGAGGAAGAGAAACTGCGAGCGCTTAGCACACACGTGTCACGTGACAAGCACTGTATGTCTCCTACCTGGCTCTCTTTGTCCTCACCACACCTTCGTGAGGTTATTTCTTTATCACCCATTTTACAGATTGGGTGACTGAGGCTCCAAAGGCAGGTGGTGTCAGGTCACAAAGCTTCAGCAAACATAGGAGTAGGATGTAAGCCAAAGAATTGGGCCCCCACTTTTCCCCAGCTACAGACAAGGGGTTGTTCATGTATCCTCAGCACAGGGGCAGGAAATATTTTGTGGGCAAGGGCTCGGGTCTGGCCTCTCTAAGCAGAACCGCAGGATTAAAGGAGGTGCAGGTGCAACTTGGGAGCAAGTTGAGGTCTCTCAAAGCTCATAAGCACTTTCATATTTAGGTATCCACAAAGTGATAAACAATCTACTTTGCCCTTTAAGAGTAAAGGTGATTTTTTTTCCAAAAAAAATTGTTTTCATTCAGCCTCCTGATGATTTTAGCACTTTAAGGGTGTGTAAAACAGGAGAAAATACAACCTTTCACATGATGGCTCTCAATTGTGTCATTCAGGGCTTATCACCCAACAAAACGGAACAATTCCATGCAGAAGTCTTTTATGGATGGACCACATGGCACAAGTTTCATGAGATAGGTCATAAATATTAATGGTATTCTCAGAGCCTTAAAATTTGTCATGTCCCATTCCTGCTGCCACAGAAACTCGGAGTCCTATTGCTTTGCTTCTCTGCCTGAGAGCCACCCAGTGTTTTCATGAACTTGGTTAGCTGGGTCTGTTTTTCCCTTTCATCGGCAGAAATTTTCCATCAGTAAAGGTTTCCCTGAGTAGGCACAGTCAACTGAATCAAACATCTTAATGGATTTTTCCCTTTTTCTTTTCTACTTAGCTGACATTAGCCTGCATTCTGACATATATCCATTTGTAGTCTTTTATTGTGCACAAGGGAAATGGCATCACCTCAAAGCTCTGTTAAGTGGACCAACAGTTTCCCTGAATGTGTTCACGGACGTGCTCTGTTACTAGCTGTAGGGAGTTGAGTTGCTGTCCACTCTGTGGAAACTTCATACAGCAGCATTTATGAAGTGCACGGCTTTAATATCACCCAACAAAGATGATTATTGCTGGTCATTTGCACAGTGTATTCACCTGGTGATTTGGGGTACTGAGGAAAGGAAGCAGTTTCAATACGACTATTAGGCAGGAAGCTAGACATCAGCAGGAGGAGAGGTCGGCTGACCACATGGCGAATGGAATGAACCACGTCACTGGCCCAGCAGCCTGGATGCCCCAAATAACTTTGTTGACTAAAATCCACTGCCCCACCCACCAGCTGTCCACTGTCCCAGCTCTTCTCCCTCAGTGCCGTCTGGGTTTTCTTGCTACTCAGGGGAGCCAATTTTGTGTGTGTTGTGCACATTACATTTCTGTCATATTTCAGGGCTGATCTTTATTTAGGGAGGCTCTCTTGGGGGAGTGCTGAATTGCACATGGTTTTTTAATTATCCACCGCTGGAGCTGGTGAGGTTGACTGTTGGCAGTGTGTTATGGTACATCTCTTGGTTCATTGTGAATATTGGCTCTGAAGTGACAGCAAGTTATTGTAGCTGTTTAATAAAATGAAAGCAAAATAGGTCATCATTCTTTTTAACTTATTTAATTTTTAATCAGCTCCTCTGGCTGTCTCCAAATCCCATAAACTGCTGAAAGTTAGCCTTTCTGGAAGATTGTGCCTTTTGCCCTTAGAACTAAGTGGCTTCCATACACTTACTTTATTTTTTAAGTTTACACTTTTTATTTTGAGATAATTATAGACTTGTGGAAAGTTGCAAAAATAGGACAAAGAATCTCAAATATGCTCCACCCAATGGTGACATCAGATGTGGCTGAAGTACAATGTCCAAAGCAAGAATTGGCATGGATATATTTCTGTTAATTCCTCTACAGACCTTAACCAGTTATCAACATTTTTAACCTGCATGCATTTGTGTGTGTGTGTGTTTTGCGTGCCTATACAATTTAATTGCATGTATAGATTTGGTAATCAATAGTTAATTAGATGCATAATTTTACCATCATTGCAAAGGTTCTCTCTGCTGCCACCAGCCACACCACCTTCTGTCCACATCCCCCACAACCACTAATCTATATCCCATCTCTGTTATTTTGTCATTTCAAGAATGTAATATTAATTTAACCTTAGAATATGTAACCTTCTTAGATTCATATTTATTTATCACTAAGCACAATGACCTTCACATCCATCCAGGAAGTTCTGTGCATGCGGTCGTTCCTTGGAACAGCTAAGAGGTGTTCCACTGTATGGAAGTATCAGCGTATGTTCAACCATTCACCCGCTGAAGGGCACCTAGGTTGTTTCCAGTATTTTGCCAGTACAAATAAAGCTACTATAGTCGTTGACATTCAGCTTTTGCATGAACATGGGTTCGCATTTCTCTGGGAGAAATGCCAAAGAGCATGATGAGTATCGGGTTGTGTGGTGAGTGAATGTTTGGTTTTGTAAGAAACTTTCAAACTGCCTTCCGCAATAGCAATACCATTTGCCCTTTCCACCAGCAACCTAAGAGAGGTCCACTTTATCAGCATCTGCATCAGCGTTTGGCAGTGTCACTATCTTTAATCGTCACCATTTGAGTAGGTTGCCTCATTGTATCACACCGTGGTTTCGATTTGCATTCCCTGAATGGCTAATGAAGTTGAGCATCTTTTCATGTGCTTATTTGTCATCCATACTTCCTCCTTTGCAAAATGTCTATCTGTTTTGCCTAATTTCTAATGGGATTCATTGTTGCTGTTGTTGGTTTTTGTTGAGTTTTGTGCGTTCTTTAATATAAGGCCCCCTGACCCAGAATGTGCCACTTAGCTGATTTGTTGTCCCTTTGCACCTTAAAGGCCAGATTTTACAGGGGCTTCTCCTGACCACCCTGGCTGTCTAGTCTCATTCACTGTGACTGTCTCTCATAGATCACATTGCTGTATCATGCTTATCTGTTCATGGTTGACTTTCCCACAGGGTCACAAGCTCTTTGTTTATTCGTGTCACCAAGTGTTTCCCCAGCACCTAGCATGGTGCCTGCTCTACAGTCAGTGCCCAGTGAAGGAGTAAATGGGACAGTATCCACTCCATATACAACCTGAGTGATGAAGCCTCCCACAGATCACCCTAGGGTATCTAGGTGTGGATCCACACACTTCAGACCCAAAAAGCAAGGTCACCCCAATGCAGAATATGTCTGGGTGTTTCCTGGGCATGGCAAAGGGAATTAAGTGTGTGATATTGCCAAGCACTCAAAAGCAAGGCCAAGTCAAGGGCCTGACTCACTCAGGAAATACACAGCCAGCCATTTAGATCCAGATCATTGTTTACTTATAGAGGCAGAGAAAGAAAGGCAGCCCAAAGAGTCAGCTCTTCCTGGCCCTTGTTCAGAACACAGAAAAGAATAGCACTGAGACAAGAAATAGGGTGACTGCAGAAGGGGACACAGCCTTGCTGAAGACCCAAGTCTGGACCACAGCACATGGTTTTGCATCCAGCCTCTCTCCTCTAAGGGAGGTTAGGCAGGAAGCTCCTGCCCTGTCTGAGCCGGGATGGGAATGAGAAATCCCTTCACGAGAGCCTCTCAGAGACACAGGTTGGGGTGTAGGAGCCAAGCTCAGAGCAGTTACTCCTAAGCCTCCTGCCCTCATGTGTTCTGGGAGGGTCACAAGGTGTCCTCAGAAGAGCCACGGCTCAAGAGCTACAGCCTTTTCTTGTGGGGTATGTGTGCACAGGCACAAAATCGGCCACATGCCATGGAGGACTCTCCTCTACAGGCTGTCTCAGGGGTTTGTCATCCCTGGGATCCCCCAGCACTGTCCCTTTTATATTCTGGAGCCTCCTCCATGACCTGTTTGCAGAAGTGGCCCTGAGCCTGGTTGTGAATGGAGCTTCAGCCAGGTGCAGAGGACAAATCTGGTCACCCCAGGCCAGAAACAGCAACACAAGGGCTGTTATGTGCTCCGGGACCCCTGCAGACTCAGGTGGTCAGTTTCCACGAGGCTCTTCCTGTCCACCTGCATCTTAAAGTTTGCCAAACTCCAAGCTACTGGGAACACTCAGGATGAAGCCAAGTGAGCAGGGGCCACTCACTCACCATAAGAGCCACTGTCCCCACCACAGGCCCCTGACGCCTCTCAATGAGGCCTCCCCCCTCCATGTAGCGGGTGGTCCTGAGATGAGCACAGACTGTGACAGCGAGGAGCAGGGGCCACTCACTCACCATTAGAGCCACTGTCCCCACCACAGGCCCTGACGCCTCTCAATGAGGCCTCCCCCCTCCACGTAGCAGGTGGTCCTGAGATGAGCACAGACTGTGACAGCGAGGAGCAGGGGCCCAGGGACGCAGTTCAGCAGCATTCACAGAGGAGAAGGGCTCACACGGTAGACCCAAAATCGCTTCCAAGGAGGCATCACGGAAGCAGGCAGATAAAGCATAATTTAAGTGCATTTCCCTCGTTTAAAGAACTGCATCAGGTGTGTGGAAAATAGCAGATCATAAAATGTTTCATATTTCTTTGACTATTAAATGCACACAAAGGAGACTTCCTTGTGATACTCTGCTGAAGCCCAGGTCTCTCACCATTGCGAGAGGGACGATGCCCACAAGGGACGTCTGGCTGACAAAGATCTCAGCGATGACCAGCTCGCCCTTGGAGTCCTCGACCGGGTATCCCGCCTGCCAGGCGATTGCTGGACCCCAGCCAGGCCACTGCTGTTGTCGATTCCAAAGTCCACTTGCAAGATCTCATAGACGGAGCCATTTGCTCTGGAAAACAAACACATGTTCAAGTGCGATTTACAACCTGGAACTCAGCACAGTGTCCAGATGTAGTAAGTTGCCCCATTCCTCTTTGCCAACCGAAAGGACAGCCAACTCCACAAAGCACAGGCAGTGTTCATGGACCACTTCCTGGGCACCCTTCACAGGCCCACACCTCAGGGCAGGTGGAAGGTCCCCAGGGCTCCACAGGAGGCAGGCTGCTCCTCCCTGAGTGGGCAGCTCGGATGGACAGCATTTCATCTCCATGACACCACACAGCTCTCCAGCCTCAGGGCATCCACCAAGCACCACACCAGAAAGCAGCCCCACCATGGTCCAGGGTCATTGTTCTCTAACCTGAAGGCACAGCTGCATTCTGGCCTTGTCCACTTCTGTTCCCAGTGTGGCTGTGCCCCCGGGGCTCAAACTCTGAGCTTTAGTATTTGGGGAAAACGGTGGTTACTTTATGGGCCTGAGGGATCATGATGAGACCAGGAGAGGAGAGGGCATTGTGAACTTCACGGTTTACATAGT
>JAVSCE010001652.1:0-18117 GCA_032199065.1 Smutsia gigantea
GGCCAAGAGCAACTTGGCCTAGAATGCTTGAGTGTTTCACAAATAAAGAAGCGTATCTCAGTATAACCCGTGACTTCACTGTAAACAGCCCGATCAACCCAGCCCACCTTGAGGGCAGGGCAGGTGGTACAAGTCCACACCCCTAAGCCTTTTTTTCATGTTCTGGAAAAATCCTCGTTTGCCTACAAAAACCCCTAGACAACGCACCACCCCGGGACTCTCTTGTCCCCTCCTGGCGTGAGCCGGGAGCTCTGTCCTTTCACTTTATTTCTAAATAAAAGCCTGTACCTTGCTCTCCTACCTTGGGTGTTTGCTAAGCTCATTGTTCAGCTTCGTCAACAAGAACCCCAGCATCATAGCGAGTAAATGGTTTCCTGAGTCTGTGAGCCACACTAGCAAATGTATCCAACCAGGGAGGGAGTCGTGGGAACCCCCAATCTGTAGCAGGTTTCAGAAACACAGGAAAACAACCGGGGCTTGAGACTGGCATCCGAAAGAGGGGCAGTGGCCATTTTACAGGACTGAGCCCTTAGCCGGTGGAGTCTGACGCTGTGTCCACGTAGTAGGCAGTGCTGGAGCATTGCTTGTTGGTGTGGGGAAACCTCCCACTCCACACACACTGGAATTGGGTCCAGAATCTTTAATACGGGAATCTTTTTTGAAGTAAATCATGCAATCACAGTAACACGCAAGCACAAGCTAAGGGGAGAAGGCCCAGGAATTCAGTCAAGGTCTTTTTGACCAAGTCTCCTTTGGCAACAACTTCTTTACAGTGGGAAGAGGAGGGCCAGGATTCCTTCACACATTCTCCAAGCACAAAAACAGGAATCTGGTTTAAATCTTGTCTTCATTTTTCCCAGAATCCCCATACTGCAGTTTCTGTCAGTCCCACCAGAGAGCAACCTTTCTGCATTTATGCTCCTGCTTGACAATGCACTTCTGTCATCTCAGTTCATCTGCCCAACTCCCAAGCCTGAGCAGAGCCAAAACCTGAAGCTTTCATGACCCAAATAAATTCCCCAGACTTTGCAAAAGTAACCCCACTTTGAAATCCTTGATAGATAATTTTGAAAAGCCAGCAAAATGGCTCATAGAGAAAGCCTTAAGGATCTGGGGCGAGGGCATTCTTTGGCTTTTAGCAATAAATCTGATACCAGGATACTGAGTTGAGCTCTCCCTCCTTTCCCACCCCCACCACACAGCTGTGGGTCCAGAGGTGCCCCAGTCAAGTTCTGGAAAGAGAGAACTTGCACTGAGGTGAAGGAACCATAGGAAGTGGCCTCTGTCTCTGTTGCCAGGCAGCTGCGTCTGGGGAGGTCTCTCCCTGCCCACTAGGTGAAGCACCAGGAGAAACCTCAGCCTGGACCAGGGAGGGCTCTTGACTCTGGGCAAGAAAGAATTCTCAAACTGGTCAGACAAGTGTAGGTAAGCAAGCAATTCATTAAAGCAAGAGCAGCAGGGAACAGGAAAGTGCAGAGGAAAAGAGGGAAAGTTCTCAGTCTAAAGCAGATTCCCTTGCCAACTCCTGAAGCCAGCGTCCCCTGGCATCCTCTGTCCACTTGGATCCGCACGGCATGTGGGCCAGCCCCCACCACCCCAGGATCTGGGGGAGCCACGGAGCACAGGATGGAGTGAGATTATGTTCTGAGAAGTTGCCAAAGAAAGGAGATTTTCAGGCAGGCTGCTAAGAGCAGATCACACAGCTGTGGTTTTGTCCGGGTCACCTAGGTGACGGAAACATGCAGGTCCAAATCTGAGCTTTTACGAGCCCCTTCCTACTTACCAGGAGCAAAGCAGAGACAAAGTGAAGACTTGGAAACAAAATGAAATAGCAAAGAGACAAACCACAATAATTTGAGCAGTAAGAAAGCTTTATTTGAAAGTGCGCACTTAAAGAAAGGAAAGTGCTGGCATCTTCAGAGACGAGGCACACTGAAAGGTTGGGGATTCTCTTTTAAGGCTTTCAAGAATGGGGCAAAGGGCAGGGGGGGCGTTGTTGGGTGTAGGCTTGATTTATGGTCTCAAGTTGCTTATCTCTGCTGAGAGACACCATGTCTCCTCTCCTCTATTATCAGTCCTCCAGCTAATTTTGCTAAATAAACCCAACACAAGGGATTTATTTATCCTGTTCTTCTCCAAGATAGTGGTTACCCTCAAGCAGTGGGGACATATCAGTTAAGACTGCCTGCCCTGCCTTAAGGTAGGCTGTTGGGTTATTGTCTGATTACCAGAGAATATGTTAGGAATCTTACTTCTCAATTCTCTGCTTTTTAAAATGGAATCTTAGCCTTAAGATGGAGTCCCTCCTGTTCTTACCATACTGTTTATAACTCAGCATTTTCACCATAGGCAGGAAGAGTTAATCATGATGCTTGTCCCATGTCCCTGCCCTATCTCAGCTCCATGGCCCCATCTTGACTTGGCCTTGAGAGAGGAGTTTCAACTTTGTATCAGGGTGGTTCAGGGGCATGGCCAAGGCCCCTGCACTAGGCCAAGAGAGGGAGCCTGAGGATTTCCCAGGCTTTTTAATTAGGGCACAGAAACCTTTTTGGATCAATGCTGTGAGGGCTGGCGCATCAAATTAATAAGACACATGCACATACCTCATTTGATAAATTTGCCTGACACACACTGCAGACCACTAGACCAGTGTTACAGGGGCTGGTAAGAGTTGCATTACAGAAGAGTCTGAAATAAATTTTTCCCTTTATAAGAACTAAGGTGGCCAGTTAACACTAAAGATCCTTCTCAGCCTCTGCAGTAACTTCCCTGTCTGTGCCCCACCGCAGTAGGATCAAGTGTTTGCCTGCTCACAGCCCTGCTATAAACTCTGTGTATAGGTCACCACCTCATCTGCATGATCTGTTGCAAGCCCGATGCTGAACACGTGGGGACAAAAAATGGCACAGTGCCATGGATGTACCTCCCTCTGTGTCTGGGTCTCTGCACAGCCTTGATTTCCACCTCCCTTCTCTACAAAGTAGAGTCAGATTCAGGGATTGATATCCCCTGACCCAACCTAGAAATACCATTCACAGTATCTGTTTTTTCCTTATCTGAAGCTGGTCTATGAAAGATTTGAGTGCTAGAAACTATTTTCCAAATTCTTTTAATCATTAAATAAATCTTCTGATACTGTGTGAAGAACTGAGGAAGACACTGCTAGGAAAATCAGTATGTATACAAAATGAAGGTACTTCCTTTTATGTATGTATGTGTGTGTGTGTGTGTGTGTGTACATGCATACAGTATGATGTAGAATCAGGGAGAGAAAAGCCCACCCACTCACCAAACACCTCACTCTAGGTCATATGTAAATATCCTTTATTGTTGAAGTGTAGAGAGACATCATATTTTTAATGTAGGACTCTACAGAAACTCCAGGGGAACCTATAGTCAATGACAGCTGGGACTGGGATGCTTGCTATGCAGTTTCTACATCAGGATGGGGGAGAGGGATGGGGAAAGAGTCAAACCACAAGAGTATCAAAGGATGGGAAGGGACAGGGACGTAGAAGCGCATGCACCTGGGGACTGGGAGTTTTCATGAGGCAGCCCAGGAGTCCAGGACTGGAGTGCTGAGGACAAAAAACAGTGAAGTCACATCTTCTGTCCTGGAAAACTCCCACCGACCACCTGCTGGGGAAGCGGGGGGCAGGGGTGTGTAAGGAGAAGGTGGGAGAAGGGAAGTTGTAACCCTCAGCCATCCCCTTAGCCTTGGAACTAGAGGACTGAAAGCCCCTAGCTTGCGCCTTTCCACTGGCATGTTTATCGCACTTATGAATGCCCATGTGCACAGTCTGTGGGGCCCATGCAGAAAGATGTAGTGACAAAGTTCATATCCTCCTGGCATCCCCATGACCTAGACATACCCACAGCCCCATCCAGTGAGCCCTGTACTAATGCCTCCTGGCCTCACCTTCTCTTTCCAGAAACTTTCAGAGGAACAACAGGCCCAGGGGTCATTTCCCTTCTCAGCAGTTTCACTTGAATAAGCTGTCACAATCATCTGCACCTCATCTAATCTCCCTTAAATGCCAGCCCCCAGGGACCTATATCCTAGTCTTTCTGGTACCTAACAGGTTGAGAATGCTCCATCAATGGTGAGATTATGAAGACTGCAATTATGGGCCTGGTCCCTCTGAAAGAGCCTAGATTCACCAGCAAACATTAAAATTAGATTTCCACAATGCACTTGTTTCCGCCATTTATATAAAATACTATGGCAAAATTGCACTGTAATTATCTTTACGGCCAATGCATAATGCTGGGGGAGAGTGTGTCATCCAGATATAGCTGCCCATGTAATTATCTGGCAGTCGGCAGGACTGAAATAACCATCTAATGAGAGCAAAATGATACGGTGAGTACCATGTAATCAGCGAGTTACGGTTATTATGGCTCTTCGGGCCCTCTCACCCAACACTGCATGGGGGCCAGACCCAGTCTCTAGGCCCAGAGAGTCCTGCACAGGCTGTTTCCTGGAGAGGCACTGAGAGCTCCTTCTCCTTGGGGCTCCCCTGAGACCAGAGAGATCGGTGAAAACTTAGGTTCCCAATCCCTCTCCTTTCTGCCATCGCCTTCTTTCTTTGGAAGCTAGTGCAAAAAAAGCCCTCAGTTGAGCTGCTGTTGCTGTGTGTGGGAAGATGGTGTCAAGACTGAAGTTTCCATGTTTTGACTAGATACTTCCCTGGGAACTCTCACATGTGCATACCAAGTAAGAGCTGTCAGCCCTCAGGCCCAGGGTCCAGCCCCACAGCTCTAGGCACACAGATCAGAGCCAGCCAGGGTAAACACTAAGACAGTGCCCACCCCTCCCAGACTACACCAAGCATGATAAAGCCAACACACGGCACTGTGTGCTGGGCACTGCTCTAAAAGGGCACTTCCCCCTGCACTCAATTCTCAAACCCAGCCCTGCAAGGCAGTATTATCACATAACCTCAGAAGCAAGCACTATAGTCATGCAACTTGGCCAAGGGGACACAGCTAGTGAGCAGCAGTTCCAGAAGGCAAAATCAGGTCACGCGCTTATCCATTATGCTACACAGAGTGACTGAGACACAGTTTCCAGCTACTCCCCATCAGATCTCAGAGTTCCTTGCATTTCTTCTTCAATCACCCTTGCAAAGAGTTACACACTGGTCTCAGTAACCCAAGATTCTGAATGGCCTGAACAGTTGCAGCCTTCCTGGGAGGCAATAGAAAGAACAGGATGTGGTACCAGTAATTATCAGATGGTGATCTCTCCATCTTTGGCAAAGGTCATGAAAGAACGGGGCCTAAACAACAGCAGTGGCCCATCAGAGAAGCCACAAGGGAAACCCCTTTCTCCCCATTTCACTCCTTACACTTCATTCAGCCAGGTTTCATGATACAGGGCAAGAGACAAAAAACAGGTGTGTGTGCATGCACGTGCACATGCTCGCAGACAAGCACCCACGTGGTCAGTGTGTTTACCTAGCCGTGTGCTGGGCGCTGATGGTGCGTTTTAGGGCAAATGTATGAGCATTAGTTAATGTCTGCAGCATCAGAGGAGACGCTTCTCTGGCAAACCCCTGCCCCAGCCCCCTGTTGCCCCCAATAACAATCCTTACCTCAGTCCACACTGGGGGGGTACTTAAGGGCACCCAAGCTGGGGATGGTCCCTTGGTTCACATCAATAGGAGTCTCTGGGGGAAGTAAGTACTGTAATTAGGAAGGATTTTTCTGTATGTTACCCTCACCCTGACCCAACAGCAAAGGGCTGGCTATGAAGGGCAGCACTAGGAGACAGAGTTGGGAAGGAGATGCTCTGTTTGGGAGACAGGAAGAAATAAGAGCCCCCTGACCTCTCCCAGCTGCAGCAGGGCCATCTTATAAAGGTCTCCCTGCTCTGCTCCAAGGGAAAACTGGACTGTGGATCTAAGCTGATTGGGTAGAAGGGGCTAAGAAAAACTCACTGTAGCTAAGAAAAGTCCTGTCTTTCCGCCTGGTGACAAATTTGAGGCACAGGACTTCGGTCATATCTTTGCCAATACCCCAAGTCCTTCCACCGTACCCCTCCATACACTCCTACCTGGCTGGCTATTCCTCTTGCCCATAAGTCCCACAAAGAAGTCATGCATGTCACCTAAAGAAAAACAGTCCACATTGTCAACAGTGATGAGGAAGGGTGATTCCTTTCCCCGGACAGGCGCCAAGACTTCTGAGATTGGATTTCTGGTCTCTGGTTCTTTATGTTGCCAACCTCCCCCCCACACACACAGTTAGTAGGCTATACCCTAGGCCCACCCTCTGTGCACACCTCCCCCTCCTCCATCTTCCCAGAATTCGCTGGGCTAGCAGATGCCTGGGTGAGAATCTTCCCAGCCTCCTCTTGGTTCCCAGTGACCAGCCAGGGGAAGGAGGGTCTACCACGCCCTTCACACCTGCTTCCTCCAAGTTCCAGTGGCCTCTCACATTCAGGAAATGCAGCTGGCATACTGCTCATGGCAGCTGAGATGGTGCCAGGCAAACCAGTCGCTGGGCCCCTTGCCCATGGAGCTCTGGGCAAGTGGTCAGCAGACATAAAGAGAGAGAAAAGTCTACTCACGTTTCTGGAGAAGTGACAATTCCTTAGGATCTGTGAAAGCAAAAACAAACATGTGACTGGGAAACAGAATCTGGAAAGTGACACTAAGAGGGGATGCAGATCACAACCCCCAATTATTCAGTAAGCCATCTCCAGTCTCTTTCCCACCCTGAAGGGGTCTCCTGGGCCTATTTAATATTCAGAATTCTGGCCAAACACCCCTCTCTGCAGGCCGCTTCCTACCCAGGCTAGCCTTGCTCAGCGTTTTGAGCAGTCCATCCAGAGAGACTGAGCGGCTGTCATAGAGCCTCCGGAGCAATGAGGGGGGCAGCTGGTAGACGTCCTGGTCCATCTAGGGGAGAGAAACAAGGAAGGCTGAGGCAGGGCCTCACCCTCAACCCCCTCACTCATTTCCCACAAGAAACAGCCTCTTCGAGAGGCCATCACCTGAACAAAGTTCAGCTGAACAGTCCTGCTTCTTTCAGGATTTCCTCTGGTTTATGCTGGAAGAGAAGTGGCATCCCAAAGTGTGGTTTGTGGACCAGCGGCATCACCTCTGGGAGCTTGTTGGAAATACATGATCTCGGTCCTGCCCAAGACTGACTGAGACAGAATCTGCATTTTAACCAGGCCCCCAGGTGATCCTACACACAGCAAGGTTTGAGAAGCTCTGGTATACAATGGGCATTCCTATAGGCTGACCAACTGTCTTGGTCTGCCTTTTCTAAGGATGTGGGCCTTTCAGTGCTTAGGCTGGGATGGTCCTAGAAAACTGGGACAGTTGGTCATCCTGCCTCCAAAGCTCACAGGGTACTGTCCCTTCAGTCCGCTCCCAGTCCTGCCACCTCTCTGTGAGCTCTTTTCTTCCTGGCACATCAGGAACCAGTCTGCTCAAGGATGAGGTTGCCCCACTAAGTGAAAAGGCCATAAATTCCCCCATTCCCCAAAAGGCCCACAGACAAAGCAAGTGTCCTCTGGCCTGTTCCTGATTGAGTTGCAGACAAGTTTGGGCCCTGGGGACAGGTGGGAGCGCAGGCAGGACACACCGGCTGCCCTGAGCCCCCCAGCCTGTCATAGAGCCACAGATGTGTATCTCCATTTCCCACTGCCTCTCACTCTCTTTTCTTCTCCATGGGTTTCTACCTTTGGTTTTCTCTCCCTCTCCCCTTTCCACCTGGATTTAGAATGTCAGGAAGGCCACACGGCACACATCTAGGTAATAGCAGCTGCAGGGAGACAAGGACAACCATCATGGTGGAGATTCTCACCTTGAATCTCAACAGCACCTCTCTCATGAGCCCAAGTGTCCCTGGGCTGCTGAGCCCACAGGGAATCGCGTTTACACAGGCTGCTCCCATGCACGTACCAACCCTGTTGCCCAGGCACACGTGTATCCTACCCTCATCCTGCCCCATGTTCCCTCACCCCCACAGACCTGCAGGAAGAAAGGGAAGGATGGTAATCTCTTTCATTGACCCAAAGGGGCAAGAGTTAAAGCAAGTTTGTCTCAGAGGAATATACCCAGGTATTCTATCTCCAGCTGAAATTTTGGAATCCAAAACCAGCATCCAGCCCATAACTGGTATTCCCCGTGTGTTTTTTGAACCAGTTCTGGTCTTTTGGATCTGGTGTAAGGCTGCCAGCCTGTCGTGGCCTGGGACACCCCACCAGCTGGACTGGTGATCTCTCTCCTTGCCTAGTACCCAGCTTCCCAGACAGCCACTTTCCCCAAATTGTTCAAATACTCTGCCTACCTCCTGTAATGACATGTAAACAGATGTGAGCTGGAGAGACAGACTTCACACACTGAATTTGTAATAAGTTCTAACTGTAATCATCTTAAAAGCATTTGTACCAATGTAATTGCTGTCATTTCAAAACCTCGAAAAGACTTCCTTCCTGCTCTCCCTTGTCCCCCTACCCAGGCAACTCTCATTCTTTTTAGAGGAACATTGGCGATCTGGAGCCCAACCTGTTTTGTGGGTTCTTTTTTCCTATACTGACTAAGCAGAGGCTAGAGGGGGGCAAGGGAGAGGAGAGAAGGGGCTGGCTCTCGGGAGCACCTGAGGTTAATGGGGGTAGATGAGCAGGGGCTAAGGGAATTCATTAGAATTTTAAAAACAAAATAATACACGTAACTGATAGGTAAGAGAGCATACAAATGACCATTTAGGAAAGAAAGTCTGACTGTTTCATACCATCCAGGGAATGGACAGGATCTGCCCTCTGCAAAGGGACAGAAACTGTGCTGGACCATAGAAACCTATAGGGCACCTCAGACCACCTAGCCTGCCTTCACGGGTACCATCCCGTCACCAAGTCACCAGTCAAGCAACCAACCAAACACCTTTCATGTGCAAAGAGCCAAAGAGGGTCAAAGGCACTTATAGACTTATCTGGGGACAGTGAGAACATGAGACCACCAGAGATGCTCAAAAGATAGCTCGGGAACTCCCCAGCAGCCTGCCCCTCCTTCCTCCCTAAGCTGTGGTAAGAGTGCTAGCTCCCATGACGTTCTCCAGTACTCTGCCAGGGCAGGCGCAGCTGGAGGGGCGTCTTACCTTGCTGTGGCCCTTCTTGGGTGCCACCTGCTCCTGTGGCACCTCACAGACGGCCCCAAAACTCCAAGCCAGGCTGAGAGCCAGGATGGCTGCAAAAAGCATGGTGCTCCGCATGGTGCCTGGGAGGGTAGAGGGATGGGATGGGAAGGCGGGACGCGGGAGGACACGTGGGAACAGATGTGGGAGACAGTCACAACCAGCGCCTGGCTTCACCCTGCTTCCCCAGCCACCAGCTCTCCAGTCCGAGCATTGGTCTGGGGAGAGTATCTCGCAGCAGGAGAGATATCCCTTAGGCTGTTTCCCTGCTCCTCACACACTCCCTAGGATGTGCACCTCAATGAGCAATGTGCATTAGGGCTAGCGATTCTAGGTTTCTAAGGAAGATGATAGATTTTTAGGGCATGCATGGGTCTATTTCCCGAGTTGGCTTGAAGAGGGATCCTGGATGCTATTTTCCAGCACTAGGTGACCCCAAGACTTAAGCAAAAACTTTCTAGTATTGGAAGAACCAGTCGGCACCCACAGGCTCCGAACATTACTAGTTCTCAACCTCTATCTTTCTACTCACCTTCCCAGGACCCTGCTATCCGACCAAAGGCTGCCACCTTTACACCCTCCTGTCCTTTATTCCCTCCTGACTCTGGCCCCTGTCCTTTGATGCCAGCTCCAGTCCATCCAACATTCTCCTGTTCAAGCCTACCTGTGGAGCAGCTTTGAGCCCAGGAGATGGTCTAGCAAATCAGGGAGCTGGCTGGAGCCCTGCCAACTCCCCACACGCACTGGTGGAGCTGCTGCTGCCGCCGCTGCCCGTGGAGGGAACTCCAGCCCAGCTCCCTGATAAAGGCTCTGGGAGGGTCTGGGGGAGCCAGGGGAGGGGCTGAGAATCACCAATCCCTGGGTGGCTGGAGAGGAGGGGGAAGATGGTGGGAGGAAGGAGGATATAGGCTGTAACCACCACACACACACACACACACACACACACACACACACACACACACACATACCACAAAACCAGCAGTGAGCTGGAATTATCCATCAGCGCACCCTCCAGCAGCCCCTAAGTTAAGCATGCTAAGGAATGGTGATCCATGGTCCATGCCAGATCTAGCCCAATGGGATTGGTCTTTGGTCTCTTTTTCTGCTCACTCACCAGCTCCTTGCCACTTAAACCTTCAGGCTCAACTGCCAGGAATTAACGATTTCAAGCAAGTGTTTTTCTGGCCCTTCCACCACCAGGACGACCAGGCTCACAACCCTGAGGATTGAGAGGTGAGTCTGGCGTTCTTTCCTGCCCTCATTTCTCCCTCCAACCTTCTCCCAGAGGAGCTGACCCATTGCCTTGGTCCTTAGACCAACTCAGGGTCAGGACTTCTGTCCTGCTATTGAATGCAGAGACGTTCAGTATCTGCCTCCCTCCACCATCTTTCCCCTTGGCCTCCTCACCCCACTCCTTGACCCCCGGATCAGCTTGATTTAGTTGGATCTTTCTTGAGTTCTGATTTCTATCCTCCTGCTGTAATCTTGGAAAGGAGGACCAGAACTCTACAGCTGGACTGTTCCCCTGCCCGAGCCCACCCCAGCATTTGATCTCTTAATTGCTCCTTTTTTCCCTCACATTACATTTTTTGCCCTCCCGTCCGTCTCCCTGTAGCTCAGACATCTTCTCCCTGACTTTTCACACCTCTTGTTCATGCCCCACACTGTTGAGAGGACTTAACATGTCTCAATTCACACCCAAGGTAGAGAGCCCCGGGGAGGGTCAGAGTCAGGACTAGAAATGAGAACCATGGAGAAGAGATGCTATGCTGCTGAAAGACCCAGGGGAGAAGCGAAGTGAAAGCCATTCTCACTTCAAAGCCTTTGTCACTCCCTGTTTACAGTGGGTGCAGGGGCTGAGCATTTGCAAGGTGCTGCGGGATAGAGCAATCCATCTGGTTTTCTTCACCACCATGTGTTTCCACTTTTCAGATGAGGAAACTGAGGCTCAGAAAGTTCATTCATGTGTTTCAGGACACAGCACAGGATAACAGCCTCAGATGCAGGCTTTTCTCACTCCAAAACTCCCATTCATTTTACTGCTCTCATATGCACTTTGACCAGAAGAGGACAGTGAACTCCCAGAGGGAGTCCACCTCTCCAAGAGACCTAGAGATCTGGGACTTTGTAGTCTACAACTTGGGACTGGGGACAGAACCATAGTTCTGCCTATTTACTGCAAAAATGCTTGCTTACCAATGCCTTCCCCAGACATCCAATTTAAAATCCTTTCCACTCCATGCTCCATGTCCCCCTCCTGTTTTTCTTCATGGATTTACTACATTCAATATGCTAAATATTTTGCTTAGAGCGTGTCTACCCCACCCTAACCAGAATGCCATCATTACAAGGGCAAGGACTTCTGTCTGCTTTGCTTGCTATTTGGTTTCCTAGCTCTATAGTGTTTGGTCTGTAATAGGTGCTCAATAAACATTTATTTATAAAACAGAAAGGAAGGCTGAGCCAAGCTTCTTGCATTGCAGCCCATGGATCCTCCACAGAGCCTCTTGACTGCTGCCAGGGTCCCCAAATAGCTCCCAACACCCACCTGCCTCGGGCTTGGGCCAAACAGAGAAATCCCGCTGGCTGCACAGGGCCTCCTGTCCACCTCAAGTGAGAGCAGCAGCTGGGACTCAACACCCCTTTTATTATGTGAGAAGCTAATGGGGCCTCGGGAAAAGTTTCCCATTTCCCGGCTACTTACAGGCTGTGGGCCAACTATAGGCCAGGGCCCAGAATTGAGAGCCTTTGGCTGGGATGAGAGGTAGAAGTGGGAGGCTGTTTACATATAAATGACACAACAAATTCATACTTTAAGAAGTGCAGGTGGTGTTCCTATTTGGACCTAGCCATCTCCTCCCCTCACCAATCTAGAGAAGGAAGCCAGCTGAGGCAGGCTGGAGGAGTTTGGGGGTGCAGGAGTAGGAATGTGTTAGACTGAGGTCTGGAGACTAAAGCCTCCTAGGTCCCACCCCTGTGTCGGCCTCCCTCTCCTCACCAACCCATCCATCCCTGCCCCCAAGCCCTGGCACCAGGGAAGCCGAGCTTCAGCAAAGGTCCGCCATGAATAATGTCCTTTGATAATGCTGTATGTCACAGAGGATGGCAGGAGCCAAGGATTGGGGAGCAAGGAAATGGCAGGGAGAACTCATCACCCCTCGATCTGCAAGATTAGCAAAGACTTGAAAGAGCTGATGCTAAATCAGAGGTGGTGAAGGAGGGAGGCTGTGGTGGGCTAGGGCAGGCTGGGCTTCATTTTACCTGGGACTCGTATGTAAATGGTATGTAAAGTGGGTGTTGCAGTACAGAGCATATAGGTGTTTTTCCTTTAAACACTTACTCTTTATTTGAGCCACATCTCAGAGACTGTTACAGGCCTAAAGGAGCAGGGTCCCTAGCAGATCCTCCCTCTGGAGCTCTCCTTTGTTGCTGGGGCAGGATGGGGTGATGCCAGGAAAAGCTGTTGCAGTATAGCTGAGCTGAGACAGGTTGGTTGGCTGTTCCCAAGGGTAGAAGTCGAGCTTGTGCACAAGAGATGGCCTGCATGTGTCCACCTCATGCACAACATGAGTGCCACATGTGGACTCCCTCAATATCCTGGAGGCCTGCTGCTGGGTGGGGAGGGAAGGGCCAGGGTCATATGTGACACTGAGTGGAGATACCAGAGAAGCATGGAAGGGTGGCAGCTCCTGCCTCTTGCTGTCCTGCAACCAGGGGACAGCTGGGAGCAACCCTTGGGCAAGGATCTAGAAGCCCCCTCAGAGCTGGGGAAGAAACAGGCTGAGCCAGGAGACTGCGCTAGAGCTGGCTTAAGCTATGAGATGCTAGAATGCCTCCTCATGGGGATAGGGGACTCCAGGAGGGTGTGTGCCCCCCAGGGGCTGCAACAACGTAGACTTAGTGAATGCTGGGCAGGCCGGGAGTGAGGAGCTACCCAGGTGGGGAAAGAGCACCTATTACGCTTCAGGGCATGAAAACACATCCCCTGGGCTTCAGAAGAGAAGGCAGGCAGAGACAGGAAAGAGGAGGAGGAAAGGAGATGGGAGAGTAAAGGAGAGGAACCCTCACCCTTCCTCACATGACTGATGTGGGGAGGACAGGAGGGAGACCAGAGGCCCCAGCCCACAGAGCTGACAATGCCTTCAGCACTGGGAAAGGAAAAGCGGGATGGGGAGCAGCAGCTGCATATTCTCCTGAAATTGCTTCTGAAAATGACCAGACACTTCACTGGAAAGTGACGACAATTTGGGCCCTGGGAGCAGATGAGGCGGAGAGCGGGGGCGGTCAGCCTCTGGTCACCACCCGCCTCTTGGGTGATTCTGAGAAGTCAAGGACGGGGGGAGCTGTTGGTGGGGGGCGCGGGGTGGCGGAAGGCGGGCCAGCGCCTGAGCTGACCCATGCAGAACACAGCTCCCCTGTGACAGCTCTAGCTCCTCACCCACCTAGAAGAGCTGGTGCCTGGGTCCCAGCCCAGACCAGAGCAGGGTGTGCCACCAGCCCAGCCCAGAGCAGGGTTTGCCAGGACATGGGGCTTGTGCTCAGAGAGCACGATTAATCTGCAGACAGAAAAGAAGTTAATCAGGTTTCCCACCAGCGTGATTACATGGGGCTGTGAGCTGCCTGCCAATGGAGCGAGGTGAACAGAGACTCCAGCCTCAAGGCAGTGAGCTCAGTAGAGGCAGGGAAGGTAGGAATCATGAAAGGAGGGAGAGACATCCAGCGACAGGAACAAAGGCAGCCATTTGTTCTTTGCTCTCACAGAGCACAGATCTAAATTTTACTGCAAACGCAGGAGCTGCTTGTTCCATAAAGGTGGAGACAGGGATGGGAGAGGCTGAGACAAGGCAATCTATGAGGAAATAGATATGGGTGTGTGTGTAATATTTAAAGCATTATATAAAAATATTACACATTAATATTAGTCAGAGCACACAGAAATGGGGACGAAGTGGTCTGAGATAGTTGAAAACCGAGCAAAAAATGATGACACAAGGAAAATAAATGAAGACAAGAGGGAAGGGGTCAGTCACAGGGATGAAACAGTCTGGGTGTGGAGCCTCTCCCTGTCAAGCGCCCCAGCTGCAGGCCCCGGCTGTGGGGCAATGATTACCAAGACAGCTGTTGGCAGAGCCCGGCATCTCAGGGGTATGGAAAGGAAGGGGTGCTGGGGGGCAGGTGCGACAAAGCCCAGCGCTGAGCTTGGGGTGGCAGGGGCAGCGGAGCTCCTGGGTGCAGGGGACCCTGCATTCCCCCGTGCGCCTCAGCTCACTGGAGCCCTCCAGCCTTGGGCCTCTTTTCAGGCTAAATTGCCAAAGGACCACAGTTTCTACCAAGACCCGGATCCTCACTTCTCCCCACCAGGGACACACTTAATGAATCCAGCCACTGGCCACCTGAGGCCTGAGCCCGACCCAGCCGCCTGGCTCCCACCCCCTCTCTCCACACCCACCAGAGCTCAGCAGGCTCCTCCAGAGACAGTTTCCCTTACTATCTGCATGAGCTGCCTGGGGGTGAGGGCGCCAACCTACAATGACCAGACCTTTGGGAAGTCATTTGTTTTATTAGTGGGCACAGAGGCTGAGGGTGGGAGAAAGCTAAGCTTGGAGGGAGGACTGGAAAGGTTCTGGAGAAGAAAGGTCCTCTTCAAGGGCTCTTCAAATGCCAGACCCACAATCATCAACCAGTCGAGACCCCCGCACAGAGGTGGGGGGGGGGTGCTAGTCCAGGGGAAGAAACTGCCGACTCTGCGTCAGGCCGCCACCTCCTCTCTATACGGTCACTTCCAAGCAATGAGTCCCCTTCTTCTTACAGCTCAGCTTGCCATTCGCACCGCCCCCAGGGCCCTCGATGACCGTGACATCCACACTGCCCTCCTTGAACCTCACTGAGAACCTACAGGGGAACAGAGAGGCAAAGCTGGCTCCCTCACTCGCTCACCCCTACTCCTGTAGGCTGCCCCTCCCCAGTTTGAGGCTAGGACACCCCCCACCACTCTGTGGTAGAAGACTCAAAGCCCCAGGGAGTTGGCTGGGGAGACTAAGGGAACACCTCCAAGCCCTGCCCTGACATGACATGCTTCACTTCCTGCCTGTGTGAACTTCCCTGGTCACAATGACCAACAGCTTGGTCACTGGCCCCAGCCATCCCTCATCCCCAGCTCACTGCCTTACCTCTCAGTCACAGTGACTGGAAGCTGCCTCTGTGTGGCATCTAGCACAGCCCGGTACATTCTGGTCAGCAGTTCCACCAGATGCTCGCTGGCTAGCAGGAAGTCTCCCTTGGAGCCCACTGATGACACCTAGGAGGGAAAATAGCAGGGGGGCGGGGGGATTCAGTTTTCTCCTCAGGAACAGCCTGAGACACATCAAAGGCCCAGAGTGAGAGTTCTGGTCCCCATCACCTCTGGCCCACCACAGCCCCGTAATGCCCACCACCTTCTCCAGTCTGAGACTCTGCCCATACCCAGCTCTGGTACCTCACTCAGATGTAAGCTAAAAAGCCCATCCTTGAAGCTGGTGACTGACACCCCAGCCACACTGTCTAGTCCAATGACAGTTTTGGGCTGGGACTTCTTGGTATCTGCGAGAATTACATGCCCCTTGGTCAGGAGGAGAATTCGAGAGGAAGTCTGGGGACAGAACAGGAAAGGTGAGGAAAGGCAGGCTTAACCCCTACCCTTCCAGCTGTAGGCCCCACAGCTCTGGGTCAGACTATGGGGAGGCCAGGGTGCAGGCTTCCACCTTGCCATTGCTGCGGTTGACTTTCTTCACAGTCTCTGCCACCAGAATAGGTCCTTCCTCCCCGCCCTTCAGCTTCTGCAGCTTGGGATTCCCTTGCAGCCCAATGTAGTCACCGTTGAATGGCATGGGGACACTGAAGACACACAGGAGATATGCAGTGGAGACAAGGTCCTTAGCACTGACCTCTGGGGCCCTGTACTTGTGGGCCCCTGAATCAGGAGCTCAGAGGGCAAGGTGCAGCAGTCAGGATGTTGTCAAGTGTGCCAGGTGATTCTGCCATACATTGACGTCTGGAAACCACTGCTCTATCCCACTTGGGCAACTTCTCTGCTCTTGATAAACTCACAGTGCAGGGTTTACGAGGCTCTCACCTTTGAGGGTATGAAGCCTTCTTGCCCTTGAATAGTTCGCTGGCACAGAGTTTCTCCCTCAGGATCTCTACCTGCCTCGGGGACAGCTGATCCCGGAATTTCTTGCACTGTGAGGGGGAGGGCAGGAGCCAAGATCATGGAGGAGAAGGGTAGGACTGGGGAGGGAAATGGGCAGAACACAGAGAGGTAGAGGAAGAGGGGCAGGGCCTGGAGAAGAAGAGACAAGAGGGGAGAGGACAGGCCCTAGACACTTCAGAGAGGCAGGGGCTGAGGCGTGCTGGGGGAGGGGGATGGAAACGATCAACTTCGAGCCCCTTGAGGGCTGTACACCCAGCACACAGCACAAGGCCTAGTTCCAGACAGATGCTCAATAAGCACTTCCTGAAGAAAGAACACTACTAAGTGAAATAGGCCAGACCCAAAAGGACGCTGTATGATTCCACCTACGTGAGGTACCTACCATAGTGAGATACAGACACAGAAAGATTATAGGTTCCAGGGGCTAGGGGAAGAGAGTTATTGCTTAATGTGCACAAAGTTTCAGTTTGGGATGATGAAAAAATATAGAGATGGATGGTGGTGATGGTTGTACAACAACGTGTAAGTGCTTAATGCCACTGAACTGTACACTTAAAAATTGTTAAAATGGTTAAAATTTGTAATGTATGTTAAAAAGGAAAAAAAGTAGAAGAGTGAGACAGAAGAGGAAAATAAGAGGGAAGTGGGTGGGGGAAGGCAAGCGAGAGGAGAGGTGCCTGGAGAGGTACTCACCTTCCAGCGGTAGAAGAGCTGCTTTAGCTCCTCATTAGCTGGGTTGAAACACCTGTAATTGGCAGCTGGCCACTTCTTTTCCAAGATATTGGTAGATGGCAAATTATTCTTCAGCCCCAGTAGGAATTTCTGTACCTGGGTTGGGAGCAGGGGGATTAGGGGTAGAATTATGAGAAGAAAGACCTTCTAACAGGCAAACTCATACCCAGATCACACTTGAAAGGAGGAAGGCCACACACAGTGAGAAGCAACCAGCAGAGCTGAGGAGATGAAAGGGAGCCTCCTCCTGGATCTCTTCACATGCAGTACAGGCTGGCGATAAACGGGAGGCTGAAGGGGGGAAAAGATATCTCCAAGCAGAGACCTGCTGCTACCCAGGGTGGTGAGGTGGAAAGAACCAAGATGGAAACTGGCCTCAATACGGTGCTCCTGGAGCTTCCTGTTTTTCCAGCTCACACTTGCCTACGGCTGGCTGCCACTGACTGTTAGCTGCGGCACAGACACCACACTGCTCCACCTCTCTGCCCACTCAGGCCCAACACTCCAGCCTGGCATTCAAACTCCTCTTCTTAGAGCCCAACCTCATGTCACAGGATCCCCTGCATTACCCTGGCACCCAACCAGACAGGACTTCCTGTCATGCCCTCTGCCCAACCCAGGCATTACCACTCTGGGCCTTAGTTCGTGTTGCTCTCAGCTCAACTCTGCCAACTCAGTCCCATCCATCCTTTGGGATGCAGCTCCCCGATTCCTGGGTCAGATGCCTCTCCTTTCTATGAAGCCTCATAGCATGTTGTCTCTCCTTCTATTTTTGTACTACTGTTATTTGCATGAAAATCTTCTCTCTTCTAGACAGTGAGTCCTTGGGAATCAAGATCCCAGGTCTCAAGTTTCTTCACCCTCAACATTTTTTGAGTGTCTGCACTGTACCTGGCACTTTTCTGGGTAGGGAGACAGAGAGAGTGAGTGGCAGCATATTCCAGAAACAGAAAGTGAGCCAGTGTGACTGAGTGAAACTGAACAACAGGAAAGAAAATCAGAGAGGTGGTTGGCCAAGGGGGGCCTGGTACACTGTGGTAAGGGCA
>JAVSCE010001653.1:0-152151 GCA_032199065.1 Smutsia gigantea
CCTGATGAACGTAGATGCAAAAATACTCAACAAAATATTAGCAAACCGAATTCAAAATACATCAAGAGGATCATACACCATGATCAAGTGGGATTCATCCCAGGGATGCAAGGATGGTACAACATTTGAAAATCCATCAGCATCATCCACCACATCAACAAAAAGAAGAACAAAAACCACATGATCATCTCCATAGATGCTGAAAAAGCATTTGACAAAATTCAGCATCCATTCATGATTAAAACTCTCAAGAAAATGGGTATAGAGGGCACGTACCTCAACATCATAAAGGCTATATATGACAAACCCACAGCTAACATCATACTTAATGGCTAGAAGCTGAAAGCTTTTCATCTAAGATCGGGAACAAGACAGGGATGCCCACTCTCTCCACTGTTATTCAACATAGTACTGGAGGACCTAGCCACGGCAATCAGACAAAACAAAGACATACAAGGCATCCAGATTGGTAAAGAAGAAGTCAAATTGTCACTATTTGCAGATGACATGATATTGTACATAAAAACTCTAAAGACTCCACTCCAAAACTACTAGAACTAATACCTGAATTCAGCAAAGTTGCAGGATACAAAATTAACACACAGAAATCTGTTGCTTTCCTATACACTAACGATAAACTAACAGAAAGAGAAATCAGAAAACAATTCCATTCACAATTGCATCAAAAAGAATAAAATACCTAGGAATAAACCTAACGAAGGAAGTGAAAGACCTGTACTCTGAAAACTACAAGACACTCCTAAGAGAAATTAAAGAGGCCACTAACAAATGGAAATGCATCCCATGCTCTTGGCTAGGAAGAATAAATATTGTCAAAATGGCTATACTACCCAAAGCAATCTACAGATTCAATGCAATCCCTATCAAACTACCAACAGCTTTCTTCAATGAATTGGAACAAATAATTCTAAAATTCGCATGGCACCACAAAAGACCCCAAATAGCCAAAGCAATCCTGAGAAGGAGGAATAAAACAGGAGGAATTACGCTCCCTGACTTCAAGCTCTACTACAAAGCCACAGTAATCAAGACAATTTGGTATTGGCACAAAAACAGACCCACAGACCAGTGGAATAGAATAGAAAATCCAAACATCAACCCAAACACATACAGTCAATTAATATTTGATAAGGGAGCCTTGGATATACATTGGGGAGATGACAGCCTCTTCAGCAGCTGGTGTTGGAAAAATTGGACAGCTACATGTAAGAGAATGAAACTGGACTACTGTCTAACCCCATACACAAAGGTAAACTCAAGGTGGATCAAAGACCTGAATGTAAGTCATGAAACTCTAAAACTCTTAGAAAAAAATATAGGCAAAAAGCTCTTGGACATAAACATGAGCGTCTTCTTCATGAACATATCTCCTCCAAATGTATTAACAGTCAGGTGACATCCTGGGATGCCATATAGTTGACATCCAAAATATATAAAGAACTCACGCACCTCAAACAAAAAGCAAATAATCCGTTTAAGAAATGGGCAGAGGACATGAATAGACACTTCTCCAAAGAAGAAATTCAGATGGCCAACAGGCACATGAAAAGATGCTCCACATCGCTAATCATCAGAGAAATGCAGATTAAAACCACAATGAGATATCACCTCACACCAGTGAGGATGGCCAACATCCAAAGCACAAACAACAACAAATGTTGGCGAGGATGTGGAGAAAAGGGAACCCTCCTACACTGCTGGTGGGACTGCAAATTAGTTCAACCATTGTGGAAAGCAGTATGGAGGTTCCTCAAAAAACTCAAAATAGAAATACCATTTGACCCAGGAATTCCACTCCTAGGAATTTACCCTAAGAATGCAGCAGCCCAATTTGAAAAGACAGATGCACCCCTATGTTTATTGCAGCACTATTTACAATAGCCAAGAAATGGAAGCAACCTAAGTGTCCATCAGTAGATGAATGGATAAAGAAGATGTGTTACATATACACAATGGAATATTATTCAGCCATAAGAAGAAAACAAATCCTACCATTTGCAACAACATGGATGGAGCTAGAGGGTATTATGGTCAGTGAAATAAGTCAAGCTGAAAAAGACAAGTACCAAATGATTTCACTCATTTGTGGAGTATAAGAACTAAGGGAAAAAAAAAACTGAAGGAACAAAACAGCAGGAGACTCACAGAACCCAGGAACGGACTAATAGTTACCAAAGGGAAAGGGACTGGGGAGGATGGGTGGGAAGGGAGGGGTAAGGGGAAGAAGGGACATTACGATTAGCAGGTGTAATGTTCGGGGGGCACGGGGAGGGCTGTACAACCCAGAGAGGACAAGTAGTGACTCTATGGCATCTCACTACGCTGATGGACAGTGACTGCAATGGGGTTGGGCGGGGGGGAACATGATGAAGGGGGTAGTGTAATCACCATTATATTACTCATTTAATTGTAGATTAATGATATCAAAATAAACTAAAAAAATAATAAAAAAATAAAAAATAAAATAAAATTAATAAGTAACAGATGGTAACAGATGATTGCTACACTTATCATGGGGATGAGTGTATAAAAATACCAAATCACCATGAGGTACACCTGAAACTAATAGGCTATTGTATGTCATTTGTCCTTCAATTTTAAAAGAAGAACCAATAGAACACTGTGGAAACAAGGAAAAAATTCTAAAATTATATCCTGCATGTGAATATGTGTGTAAATATTATACCAGCACTAAGTAAAATGTTTGTGATGACTTTTTTAAACACCTTTTCTTGGCAAAATAGAAACTGGCAGTCCAATGCTGACCTCATGTTTTTGTGGAGGTTGTATTAGTGCACACATTTTTGAAGTTTGTAACACTTGGCATTCTCTTTTAGTCTATAAGACCCAATATCACTTTTTCAATTTTTAGACAGCTCCAGAAATCTTAGCAACTTAGCAAGCACATGAGAGTGGTTATACTCACCTCCTCATGCACTGATAGAAACTGGGCACTCAGTGGAGGGACTCCGCAGTGCTGTCTTCAAAGGGTTCATGTAACAGGGATGTAAGAGGTAAGCATGTGATTGTCATTTGTTGGAAAAAAAATAGTAACTCTGGTAATAAGTTGCGGAAAATGCCCAGTGTGTGGCCTGGGCAGGGTCAGGCGACAGGAGCAAGGTGATCTGGCTCAGGAGGTCTGAATCTACTGGACACGGCCGGCCCTGAGCATCTTCCCTCTTTCTTTGAGTTCTTTCACTGAGAAATGAAGAGGCAGTCCCATTAAGTACAGCAAGTGGCTGGTGGGCGGAGAAAATTAAATAATGAGGAACATAGAAAATAGAACATCTGGTGAATAACATAACAACAGTGATTCTAGATCTCTCATTTAGTTGAGACAGAAGAAAAGAACACATTTGTGTCTTGACCTCCTTTTCACCTTAAATTGTTTGAGGTTGTCTAATGTGTAAGCATCTTGAAAGCCATTTTTCAGATTATGGCTTAAAAAACATATTTGAATTATCATGTACAAATCTATATCAATCCACAAAACTGGCACATAATTTTCAAGCAAGATATTATATCAATTTGCTACTTACCATGACTACACCTGGCAAACAGCTCATAATCTAGGTTTTCTTTTTTAACCTGAAGTGATCATAATGATAAGACTTAGGTAATGTCTTGCCTCTGTTGCTTTGAGTATAAAATGAGAAATTGTGAGCCAAAATGAATAAATATTATAAACCTGCTTTGCAATTCAGTATCATTAAAAAACATAGCATTTTCTATTAAGATTTTGGTTTGCAATGTTTTCTTCTCCCTGGGATGGTTAAAATGCTAAGAAAAAAAACTTAGTCATTTAATCAGGACACAAAGTTGCTGTACCTGAGGAAAAATCAGAGAATGCAAAGTCTCCAGTGGTCCTGGTATTTGTCAGAAGGGCTGACAGAGACATCACCTGATCAGGCACTGAGGTCCCCCCCACCCCCCACCATCTGGAGCACGACTAGAGATCCGTAAGTCAGGAGAGGAGTCTGAACAGCCCAGAAAAACACAGTCATCGATTTCCAAAGGTGATAACAACAACTGTGAATGAAGATCTTGAAATTAAATTGCAGTTAATGCCTGCTTTCCGCCAGGGCCACTGCTACTGCTCCTTTCAGAAAGAAAGGAGCCCTTTCTAGAAAATGGTCACCTGCACTACATGAGAAAGAAATCTGAGGTGTGAGGTCAGAATAGCTCAGCTTTCCGGATTCCTTGCTTCATTTGTTATAGTTGAAGAACCCTTGTTCCCTCACTTACAACACTTCCAGTACCAACCAGGTCGCTGACTCTTCAGACACCAGCTGGGGGTCTCCCAAGTCAATCCAGACACAAACTACCTTGAGGAAGCGCAGACCCACAGGGTGGGTTCAGTCCCACAAGACTGCCCCCAGGTCAGACTCCAGCAGCAAATCCCAGGATGTCACCTGACTGTTAATACATTGGAGGTTTCCACACCTCCCTCCCAGATTTGGTAACTTGTTATAATGGCTCACGGAACTCAGGGAAACATTTACTTATGTTGACTCATTTATTATAGATGGTACGGATGAACAGTCAAATGAAGAGGTATAAAGGGAGGTCCTGAAGAGTCCCTAGCACAGGATCTTCTATGCCTCAGCCTGAAAGCTCTCTGAGCTCTGTGGTTTAGAGATTTTTATGGAGGCTTCATCATATAGGCATGATCAATTACTAACTCAATCTCCTTCCCCTTCTCTGTTCTCCAGAAAATAAGAGAATGGCGCTGAAAGTTCCACACTTCTAATCATGGTTTGGTTTTTCTGGTGACCAGTTCCCATCCTGAAGCCATCCAGGAGCCCATCTAGAGCTGCCTCATTAGACCAAAGGTGCTCCTATGACGCAGGAAGTGCCCAGGGATTTAGGAGCTCTGTGTAAGATGCCGCTATCACTCACGAAATTATGCACAACGGTTTTAGGAGCTCTATGTCAGGAACTGGGGACAGAAACCAAATATATATTACTTATTATGTCACAAGATGTGTACCATCATTCTCTTTCAAACTGTTTTGCTTTTATGAAGGTACACTGTGATATTAAAAATAAGGATCCTACTTTTCATATTCTTGCAGAGTAAGAAATAGTCTTTTTTCCCTAAGCCAGCGGGGGCAGGTCCTGGCAGTCTGTCAGGAACAAAAGAAGTTAGAAGAGCAATCCAGAGAAGCCTGCTTTCCCTGAAGTTGCAAACTCTCTACCTCCTATTTTATTCTTGATTCTCACTCTATGACTGCACATGACTTGAAACTTGCCTCCTCTGCCTTGATTGAGCTTCCACGGAATAGATTTACAGACAAAAACTCCAAAGGAACAGGCAGGCAGCCCGATGAGTGCCCCGGCCATCTCACTCGAGCAGAAATCCACTGGCCTGCCTCTGAGACCTCTCTTCCAGGGTGCGCTCCTGTGCCAAAGGCCACCTCTCTGGGTCCGGGCAGCCTGGGGCCAGCCAAGCCTTCCCTGCCTAAGACCTTGGTCATTCCTAGCGCCACTGCATGAACACATGACTCTGCTAGCTCAGTTCTGAGCTTATAGGGAATTTTAATAAACTGTCCCTTTTTAAAAGCCAAACAATCACTTAACATTATAGTAAAGACAAATGTTTTTGTATTGTTTGTAGAAATAGCTGTGTCAGGAAAATAAAAGCTCTTTTTATGTAAAATCAGCACAACTTAGTTTTCGTTTTTGAAAATGTACCTACCACTTCATTTGCTTAGTTACATTTTGAACTTTGCCAAAAATCACCAGTGGATCCGTACTGCATATTTCATTCCACCATTTGAGAAAGGAAAATTTTCTGCCTGCCTATAATCACACGCATTTTTCTTTACTTTTATGTTTGGTTTTACTAACTACATTTCAATTCAAAACAACTTTGTTTCTGAACAACGATGGATGAAATGACCAGGTGTGCGGCTTAAAATGTAAAGGATGCTGTGTGTCTCCTTAAATTACGTGTAATTTAGAGGAGGTGAAGGTCATTTACATAAGGGAGTGTCAACCAGGAAAAGCCAGTGGTGTGTTGAAGTAATCAACAACCTCCAATCTAGTTGCTTAAGACAACAAAGGTTTGTTTCTTGTGAATGTTCCCCCTCCATCACTGATTGCTGGGGAACTCAGGCGCTAGGTGACTCCAGCCCTGTGTCTGACGGAGGCGCCATCACCTTGAGTTCTAGAGTGTCCTACATGGGAAAGTCAGTCTTCCATGGCACCTCCAGATCTCTAAGGGACCAAGGAGAAGTTATCATAATCATGGTCCCAGAGAGAAGAAAGCTGGAGATGTCTGGAGACCCACATCAAGGACCCCTCATCCACAAGGTGAAGTGAGATGAGCAGCGTTTGGAATGACAGGTGTGGTGCTATGGGGTCAGGGCAGGAGAGGTCGCCGCCGGGAGATGGTGGGGGTGTCATGGAGGAGGTGCATCTCAGGTGAGTCCTTGGGTAAGGAGATTGTTGAAGAGACTGGTGGTATTCCAGGTAAGAGAATAACCAGAAAGGAAGATACAAGTTGTAGGATTAGAGTTACAAGTTTGGGAGTAATTCACAGTTGAAGGATATTTGAACCATTCTTCAAAGGAGATTTGTTGATATATCTTAGGATGAAAGGGTAGAGAACAAAAAAGCAGAACTGGAAAAGTTTAGAAAGAAGAAAAACCTAAATAAGATCAGTTATAGGACCCAGTCTTACAGATGGGTGGGGGAGCTATTGTCAGGCTGTCTCCCTCCACTGCGTTAGTATCAAGGGCTCTGCCGTCTGTTCACAGCATCCCCTCTGGCTGTGAGAACACATTCTTGCTTATTAAAATGTGTCCTTAAAATGGCCTATTCTACATATTTGATTGATTCCGTAGTATTTCACATTTAGTTGTCTCCCGGAGCAGTTTGCCTACAATGTGGGCTACATAAAAATTGCCTATCAGGAAATAAATAAGATTCTGAGATGAAAGTCAGAATTGTGACCTGTGATGCCAGACCTCAGAATGAAGGGAAATATTACAAAGGGAAGACTCTGACATTAAAAACAGGAGATGTTGAAAAGCACTGATGTATTCTTCCACACTGAGGTAATTGGTTAAAGCCTCCTTCCCCAGCTTCATGCTGCCGGGAGACACACCCAGGGCACAGTAGGTCCATGGTGCTAAACACAATTCAACAGAATATAGTTTCCTCTGGACCCTGGTGACCAAGCTTGTCAAAACTGTCTGATATAATGTAGAATGTTAACTGCTTTACTGATAATAATCCTATTTTAAAAAGAGCAAAAGAAAATAATTGCATCTCTGGATTCCCTAAAAAGATCATTTTGATGATGCCATGTAATTTTATTAAAAAAAAAGAAAGAAAAATTTGTACTTCAATTACCCGGAGGAAGTGACCTTCACAACAAATGCAGCATGCTTTATTCTTTGTTGGCCAGGAGGAGCCAGGCATATGGGCCTTGAAAGGCAGGTGCAGGGAGGAAGCCTCCTGGCTCCAAGAGTCACAGGTGATAGACACGTGTCACTCCACGGAGACATATCTAGTGATTACATACTAGGTTCCAGGCACTGTGCTGATCGTGAAGTTAAAGAACTGTTAAAGAGAAAATGTGGTTACTGCCCTCAGAAAGCTTAAGCAGAATGCAAACAGTAATTACAAGCTGGGAGAAACGCTGGGAATGGATGACGCACAATGCCAAGGTGGGGAGAGCCTTTTGGATGGGCGGCCAGGGAAGGGCTTTAAGGAGGCTTACAGGATGACTCATTGTCAGTCAGTTTAGGGAGCTTCTGCGAAGAGAAACCCCCTGGACCAAGAGAATGGTGGAAACAAAGGCTTCTTCTGCAAGACACCTATCAGAGAGAGTATAACCTGAGAAGTAGATCCCATGGGGTATGGAGGACGGAGAAAGCAACACGCATGCTGAGGAGACACAGAGGCAACAGTTGCATGAAGAAAGGAGGCAAGTGGGAAGGAGAAAGGGGACAACTTGGGAGTGATCCAAGCCCAGAGCGCAGGGAGCTGAGGCCAGATCCCCCAGGATGGGGCTGCAGGTGTTTCTGATGCCAGGACCCATGGTGGGTGCTCTGTGGCTGGTGCAGGAAGCACCACAACGATGGCTGGACGTGGGCCAAGCTGTTCCACTCAGCATGAAGGGCTTTCACCAGCAACACTGACAGGAAGGGAAAGTAGGGAAGCACAGACCCCACGCCACATCCCCTCCGTCCAGCCCCTGAAGGTCAGCCTCCAGGAATGACTGGCAGACAGAGGAGTGCGGGCATCTCAGGGCAGCCCTGAGAGCAGGGTGCGGGGCGGCTGGAGGGCCGGCCAGGGCAGATGGCCATCGCTCTTGGGTGCACACGGTGGTAGGAAGAAGGGCCTGACGGCGCCTGTGGCAGAGCTCAGGTGTGACTAGAGAAGAGGCCTCGTAGTTTGAGTGTGGCTTTCGTACAGTACGAAATGACCTGGAGAAGTAAGAGTCTGAGAGGAGACTGCTGAGGGGCTGTAGGCTGAGCAGCGTCGGTACTGATACCGGCTATTGTAGCAGGTGCAGCACTATTTCCATGAGTTTGCAATGTGCCAGACCCTTTTCTAAGTGTTTTGGGTTTAATTCTCATAACAATCCCATGGGACCAGAACTCTTAGCACCCTTTTACATAGAAGAGAACAAAGCCATAGAGAAGTTAAGTCATTTCTCCAGGTCACACAGCTAGGAAGAATTAGAAGAGATACTGGAGAGATTTGCACACAAATGTCTAATGGCCAGACTGTTATTTACTCTAAGTAAGTGAATCAACTCTGGCTGCTGTGTAGAAAATGCACTGAGGGAGACAGGCTAATAATTGCTGCTGAAAATAAAAATCATAAGCAACACCAGGCTGTGTCATAAAGAGTAGTTACAATATAGAAATAATGAGCAAGTTGAAATAAAGATTTGACTTCTAAAAAACTGACTATCCTCTCTTATGTTCAGTCTTCAAAGCTTGCTAGCAGTTCAAGGTTCTGGTTAAGGTTCCTGATTGGGAAGGAGACAGTCACCATGTAGGAAAACACAGAGTTATTCCAGCAAGACAGCCAGAGTCGGAGGACAGGCCCTGCTTCGGAGGGGTGTTTGCTTTCATGCCAAGGGACAGCTAGGATCACTTCTTACACTGGGAGGGTGTGCACCCAAATCACAGATGCAGTGCAGAGAAGCATGCCATTACAGCAATAGATTCTTCTGGCACAGACTCATTCCTCCTTTCACTAAGGAAGCAGTCGCCGTATCCGGTGGCTCATACATCCTCCAGCGACCTGTCCTAGCGCTGCAGGGGCCCAGCAGACAGCTGCCGAGCACTGCCCAACTTGAGTCAATGATGAACCAACTCAAGGTCCTGGGCCTCAGAGGAAGATTAGAAGTAATATCAGCACGAATTTATTGGTCTAGGTACTGACCACGAGAGCATGAGCCTCTGATTGTGTGTGCGTGTGTGTGTATTACATCTACCAAAGGTCTTAACCATTCAGAATGAGCCAAGGAGATGAAGGTTGTAAACTGGATTGATAAAATTTTACAAAATAGATTATTATTGAATTATTCACTATGTCTGGATTGACCTGTGGAGGAAATGAAACAAAAATGATATTTGCAACCTTGCAAGAAAAGTATTTTCTCAGGAGAATTTCAGTCTAATTCTGTAATAAGACCGAGGGCAGTTGGGAAGTTTTGATTAAATCTGATAAGCATACAAGCTAGACTTACAAGTCCTTTGCAGTTTGCTTCCTCCTAATTAAAAACATAATTCTTGCATAGTGATAGTAACATGCTTTTCTGTGAGCTCAACATATACCACAGGACTAGGGGGAAAAAGTCTATTTAAATGCTTGCATTTATGAAATCACTGGAGGACAGTGCATGTAGAGTTTGCTAAGTAGTGATAAAATATATTTGGAAAGTGTAAGTGAATGTTGCTTCAATCATTGACCAGCAGTATTTCTGATTACACTACGTAGACTATATTATCCAGTAATTAAGTGGATTTTTAAATTTTTTTAAAATTTAACATTTGGCATAAGATGAGTGGAAGAGATGAGAATGACTTTTTATGTTTTGTCTCCTAGGATCAGGTATTGTAAAGAAATGATGTTATCTCTAGGACTACTTGAATTACAGACTGGATGTTTAAGAGGGTATAGAGTTTTTAAAATTTCAATTTGGAGATGTAGAGAGCTGGAGAGAGTATTGTTCCTACCCATGGGATAAGAAAAAGCCAGGAAAACTTCAAAATAATGGCTTTTGGGGAATCTATTAGAAAGATGAGGCCACAAGGTAACCAAGTAGCACAAAATCTAAAGAGGCAGAGGAACCCACAGGGAGAAACAGGTCTCGAGTATTTGCTTACCTGAGACAGACACCACTAAACACCAGTGGCCAGCTGGTGATAAGAGCATTTTTAACAAACTTGCTGATGGTGGAGTAGTGATGACAATGTGCGAGCCCCTGTGGGCTGCAGACTCAGGGGTTACAACCTTTTGGCAGCTTTCCTCCAGAAATCCACCATGTGTCCATAGAAGATATTGGGGGGTAGGGGATCGTGAGGAAGCTCAGAGGTGACATGGGCTGGGGGTGGAGAAATTGCAGCCAACTAGAAGCTTCTGGAGCATCTCATTACAGGCAAGAGAGGAACAGAACCCACCGAGATTCATCTCCCCTAGGGAACAGAAGCTTTAATCTGCAGGAGATGAGCCACAAAACTACAGTCTGAGGGTAATGGCGACACCCACTGACCCTCTGGAAGGGACAGAGGTGGAAGAAACCCATCGCCCAGAGAAGGGGCAGGGATGCGTGTAAACATGGCACTACATCAGAAGACAGGGCAGGAGCTTTGGGGAAGTTCACACTTCCAAGGTCAGGTTCACAGTGCCTGCCTAGAGCTGAGGATAACCAGGACATCAGAGGAAACCCCCTTCTTCCATTGCTTACTACCAGGCTAACAAGCAGTGCAAAAATTCCAGCAGTGAAAACATTAGGAGACCTACAGGACATAGATCTACTCATGGAGAAGGGTGAAAGGAAAGCCCAAAGGTGAGCAGGGAGATGGACACAGGTAACACTAGAGGAATTTGAAGTTGCAAAGACGTTCTGATGATAACCATGGCAGCCACAAATTTTAAACCCAGCCAGTGCCTGACAAGACCAACATAGAACATCACACTAAAGACCCAGCAGAGGGAAGGGCATTTAATATACATACCCAAGCATAAAATATACATACCCCAGTAACTACTGTCCTATATTAAACATCAGCCTGAACAAGAAATTGCAAAGCATGCACATTGTTGATGGGAATGCAAAGTGGCATTTCACTCAGCTGCTATGGAATACTGTGTTTGGGGCCTTCAAAACATTTCAAACAAAATGATCATAGGATATAACAATCCCTCTTTGGGTAGTTATCCAAAAGAACTGAAAGCAGGACCCCCAAGAGATATTAGTACTCCTGTGTTATTGCAGCATTATTCACAGTAGCCAAGTAGCCAAGATAGGGAAACAACCCAACTGTCCATCAATGGATAAGTAGATGGAGAAAACGTGTATGTACCTGCAATGGAATATATTATTCAGCCTTAAAAAAAGGTAAGTCTGCTGCATGCAACAACATGGATGAACCTTGAGGACATTATGTTAACTGAAAAAAGTGAATCACAGAAAGACAAATACTACATGATTCTAATTATATAAGAGTCTAAAAGAGTCAATTTCATAGTTTCAAAGAATGGAATGGTTGCTGCTTGGGGTTGGGGGAAAATGGGGCGTTCCTAAACAAAAGGCATAAAGTTTCAGCCAAGCAAGATGAATAAGCCCTAGCTGCATGCTGCAGAACACCGTATCCACGGCCAACAATAATACAGTCCACCTCCAAACTGTTAAGAAGGGAGATGTCATGTCAAGTGTTCTTTTTTAAGTAGAATAAAATAATGAAACTGAGGAAAAAAGTAATTGTAGACCAAAATCTACAAGGGAAAAGAGAAAGAAAAACAGAATAAAATGGTTTTATCACGTTTTATTGCTGTTTCTGAAACTCCTTCAATTCCAGATTTATTTATATTAAAAATGGAATTCTTTTGGATGATATCTTGATTGTAATAAACCCATTTTAATAAACTGAATGTTCTCTAGCCTTCATTTTGCACTAATTTATATAAGCTATTGTTTAATGCAACTATATATTCACATTCAAAAATTTTAATCTCATATAATAATCCTGATGGTTTATTAAAGTATATATGTCATTAGTATATCAAAAAGGGGGTTATCTACATATGTATAGTGCTGTATCCAAAACTAATTTTTTGTTTAAATTTTAAAAATCAGCTTAATTTAGTTCTAATTTAGAAGCCCTTCCTTGATTTTGCACCCATTTGTCTTATACTTATACCAAAGTAGCAGATTCAGGGAAATGTTTTAAGTGAGAATAACTCCAATAGAAGAGTGGGTCTTCATTTAAACTATGAAACAGTTAATGCTATAAGTTGTAAGGTACAGATGCACAATTTTCTATTTGAGTTACTTAGTTGCTTTTTCTTGCTTTGCCAGGTTATACAAATGGTAACAAGGTTAAGGCGGGGATTTTGTTAAGGGCGACCATGTTGCCCTTTTCCCTGAGTAACCCTGGGTATGGCATGGGATAGGCTCAGATTGTATGTTTCATCAAATTCTTTCCAAGTATAGATCTCAGAGCCTTTCAATGTGTGTGTTGCGTTGACTCTTTTAAGAGGGGGCAAAGCTCCATGCTTCTCATATATGTTTCTTTATGGAACCCTTTACAAGAATATTATGTGTGACTGACATTCCACAAAACACTTAAACACCCCACTAGAATACAGGTGTCTGAGAGCAGAGGAGCACGGGCCTATGAGAGGGAAGCACCAGGCAACAAAGGCCCTCAGTGCAGGTGACAGAGCCAGGCTTCAGGAGCCCTGGCTGGATGATCGCAGGTCCCTGCACCTGATGGGCAGAGATTCACTGCAAGCCAGTGTCCACAAAAGTGGGGAAGGCAGAATGAGCACTGGGCAGTGAGGTAGAGAAGCTGATGCTCAGATCTGGAGAGATCGTGAATATAACGGGAACCCCAAAAAAGGGCATTTTATCTTCTTTGCTAAAACCCTAAGAGTACTATCTTCCAAGCATCCTATGTGAACTTCTTGTGCTGACTACCCAGCCTGTCATCCCCACTCCCCATGTCTTTAATGTTCATGGGAGAGGCATAGCAGAAGTGCAGGATCAGGAAGGGCCTCACGAATGGACTGGATGCACGAAGCCCATGAGCTGAGCACAGTGCACAGTGGGTGTTAGAAACCCTGGTCACATGTTTAAAGCACTGTGTATAAATTCTAATACCCATAGGTATTGGCCAGGTATCTTGTTCTAGTGCAGATTCTGATTAAGTACGTCTGAGATTCTGCACCTGTGGTAAGATTCCAGGTGACTCCAGTGCTGCTGATCTGTGGACCACACTTTGCGGACCAAGGTTTCATACCATCATAAGGGACCTTTTAAACTCACATTCATCACAAATCAAATCTATCAGGAAAAAGTCCACACCCATTCTTGTATAATACACTTCTTGACCTTGGCTCTCGACATCCATTTGAGCTCTACATTGCTAAATCCAATGGTCGGTTTTCAGTTATTCTGTTACTTGGCCTATCAGCAATGTTTTACCATAATAATGGCTACTTCCTCCTAGAATATAATTCTTCTAACTCGGCTCCCAGGAAGCCACACATGCCCCATTTTTCTCTTACTATGGTTCCTGCCTGTCTCCACAATCCCTTTGGGCTGGAATGTCTACAGGCATGGGACCTGGACTTCTTCTGTGTTGACTGTGATGATCTCTTGTGGTTTCATGGCTTTCGACAGCATCTGTACCCTGTTGACTACCTTTCATCCTTGATGTCCATCTTTGACTTGGACCTCTCCCCTGAATTTCAGCGTTATACCTCCAGAAGCCTATGTAAAATCTGTGCACAGACATTTAACACACGCCTCAACATGCTCTTCCTTCAGTGAAATGCTCTCACCAAAACCTTTTCCATCTCAGTTAATGGAAGTCATTTAAGTCAAAAAACCTTAAAACTGTTTTTAATTCTTTAATTTCCTTCCATGGATGAATGCTGTGGCCTCTAGCTTCCAAATATATCCAGCACCTGATAATTTGCCACCGCCAAGCCCGCCCTGTCTTTCACCCTGACCATCATGATGGTCTCCTAAATGGCCCCCCATCGCCTTTCCTGCCTCCCTGTGGTGATTCTGGACACAGCAGCATCATAGTCCTGTTAACAATTAAGACAAAGTAGCCACTTCACTGCCCAAAATCCTCCAGTGGCTTCCCGTATGACTCAAGCTCAATGTTCTTTTAATGGCTTGCAAGGGCCTACGGGACCTATTCTCCCCTTTACCTGCTGGTCTCCTCTCCTGCCTCCCTTCTCCATTCTCACTCTGCTCTGGTCACACCGTCTTTCTGCTCATTCCATGAACACCAACGTCCCCGTCCACCTTGGGATCTTTGTCCCTGCCTCTCCTGCTCCCCAGAACTCTTTCCCCTGATACCCACACAACCGACTTCCTCACAGCTTTCTGGTCTTTCCTCAGACACCACCTTTCCAAAGAAGCTTTCGCTAACCTTCCTACTTAACATTAATCCCCTATCTCCTTTTTCTGTTGTATTTCTCTTCATAGCTCATTTCATTATCTGACATTCTGTACATTTGATTATTTATTGTGCTTATTGTCAGGCTCCTGCAACTGGAACATGGCCTCCGCAAAGCAGAAGTTTTGGAAAGCTTTGCTCACTGCTATTGTCCTGGGCACCTAGTTCTCAGTAGAAATGCAACAAGTATTTGTTTAATGAATGAGCAGGTGAATGACTGAATGAATAAGTTGGCATCATGATATGGTTTTATTTGGTCATTACTATGTGTTTGTGAAGGTCTCCAATGAGGTTGACCGGTGTAACTGTCATGATATAAACCATCTGGAGTACAGTTACTATCATCTCACCTTCCCCCCTTCCTCCCTTCCTTCTTCACTTAACCCCCTGACACCCACCATCTCCATCAGCAAGAAAGTCAGGTCTTCATTGCTTCCTAACCCTATTTACAGAAAGCTAAGAGCCTCATTCAAAACACAAACCTGGAGAGAGAACTGGCACCACACAGACCCCATCACAGCCTGCTCCTGTCCCCCACTGTCTGACATTGTCATCATCAAACACTATTTTTGAGCTCTTTGACAGGTGGCAATTGTCCACCGCTTCTGAATTGGCCCTTCCTGTTTCCTGTCTCAGTCCTGACTGGAGAGGCATGGTATCGATCCCCATTAGATGCCACGATTATGCCCCTGTAGGTAAAGACCCCAGCAATGCTCCTGACAGCTCAACAGCTGTGTTTTAGCTAGGTTCCAGCCTAAGCCCCTCTCACCCTGAGCAGAGATCAGCCTCCAGCCTGAAGAAACCTCAGGTCTTTATGCTGGCTGGGTACAATAGCCTGTTTCCCCTAAAGTAACTGAATTTCAAAATATTTATCTATTTTTCTGCCATAGGGCTGCAGGATGGGGAAATCTAATAGTCTCCCGATCTTCAAATTTTTGTAGAAGTGATGTGGAGTTATATACACCCTTTTTTATTCAAAGGAGTTAGCCTCCTTATGCAATCCACATCTCTCCCAGTGACTGATTCCACATAAGAAGAGAGGCTTAACTAAGTCACAAGAGCAAAAACGCTTAGAGCAATGACTGCGTCAGTGGTGCCTTCACACCTTCATTCACAGAATGTCCTTCAGAGCCTCTCCGTCTGGGACTTTGTCACCTTACAGTAAAACACTTGTCAACATTAAAATATCATAACACCAGCATTTCTCAAGATGGCGGCTTGAGTAAGGTCACGGAAATTTCCTCCCAAAACCATATATATTTTGAAAATACAACTATTCCTAAAAGACAGACCAGAAGATACAGTACACCAGCCAGGCTACATCTACATCTGTGAGAACTCAGCATCTCATGAAAAGGGTAAGATACAAAACCGTGACCCAGCAGGACCCAGCCACTCCCCCCGACCCCAGCTCACCGGCAGGAGGAAAAGAATCAGAGTGGGGAGGGAGTGGAAGCACAAGACTGCTAAATAACCAGCCTTAGTAATCTGCACCGGGAGCACAGACATACATTGCACGGTGTACTGGATATTAGAGGAACAGAAAAGCAAAATTCAACCCTAAGACTGCGAATAGGTTCCCACAGCCAGCTGCCCTGGGACAAAAGAAAAGCAGGTACTTTAAAAGTCTTAAATGGGCAAGGGTTTAACAGGTGGACAAAATTGTCCTGGCACACTCAGCCAAGCAGGCTGGGAACTTTAAGGAGCTTCAGGCAGCCTAACCCCCTGGGTGACAATGCAGCTCCAAAGCCCCTCAGGGTGATACGCAGCCTGTCATTCATTTCCGCCTGCCAGCACTGCAAGCAAACCAGTTAACCCGCCATTGCTGCAGACCAGCCGGGCAGCAGCCCCACCCACAGCAACCACACAGAGGCTTCTCTCAGGGCGCAGCTAACCAGGCCAGACACAGAGGCTGCCCCCTGCCCTCACTTGACCGACACAGCGGAGACCAGCGCAGAGTCTGGAAGGCGCAAAGGGGCTTTATTCTCGCGGTGAACACACACTGCTCGCCTGCAATCCCTACCAGTGACCGAGGTCATTCCGAGGGCCGCCTGCCCACAGTAGCTCAGGGGATAATGCAGAGGCTGCCCTCTGCCCCTGGTTGACCAGCACAGGCAGAGGAAACCAGTGCAGAGTCTGCGAAGCACTTAGGGGCTCTGTTCTCGCGGTGAACACGCGCTGATCTCCTGCAACCGCTGCCATCCTGAGGGCAGCCCTGCCCATGGCATCTCAGGGGATCAACCCAGAGGCTGCTTGTTGTGTGCAGTTGCCCGGCACACGCAGTGGAGACCGGCACAGAGTTTGGAAAGCACAAAGGGGCACCATTCTCATGGGAGAACACACACCACTTGCCTGCAACCCCTGCCAGTTCCCTAGGATATCCCAAGGGCTTCCCCGCCCACGGAAGTTCAGGGGATTAACCCAGAGGCTGCTCTGTGTGTGTGGTTGACTGGCATAGGCAGCGGAGAAGGGCAAAGTGACCAGCAGGCAGGAAGGGACTTTGTTCTCCCAGCTGAGGGTTGGGAGAATGTGCCACTTGCCGGCAAACACTTCCATCGCCATGAAAAGGCAGAAGAATCTTTTCAGTCCCAAATCCCTCCAACACCAGAGAGAGGGCCTGGTGAGACCAAAATGATCAATCTTCCAGAAAAAAGAATGCAAAATAAAAGTCATAACCATGCTGATGGAGCTACAGAGAAATATGCAAGACCTAAGAGATAAAATCGGAGGGAGATAACAGAAATGAAACAATCAAAAGAAGGTCTTAAGAGCAGACTGGATGAGGTGCAAGACACTGTCAATGGAATAGAAATCAGAGAACAGGAATACAAAGAAGCTGAGGCAGAGAGAGCTAAAAGAATCTCTAGGAATGAAAGAATATTAAGAGAACTGTGTGACCAATCCAAATGGAACAATATTCGCATTATAGGGGTGCCAGAAAAAGAAGAGAGGAAAAAAGGGATAGAAAGTGTCTTTGAAAAATAATTGAAAACTTCCATAATTTGGGGAAGGATATAGTCTCTCAGACCATGGAAGTCCACAGATCTCCCAACACAAGGGAGCCAAGGAGGGCAACACCAAGACATATAATAATTAAAATGGTAAAGATCAAAGGCAAAGAAAGAGTATTAAAAGCAGCCAGAGAGAGGAAAAAGTTCACCTACAAAGGAAAGCCCATCAGGCTATCATCAGACTTCTAAGAAAGGCCAGAAGAAAATGGCATGATATATTCTATGCAATGAAACAGAAGGGCCTCAAACGAAGAACACTGTATCCAGCAAGATTATCACTTAAATTTGAAGGGGGGATTAAACAATTCCCAGATAAGCAAAAGTTAAGGGAATTTACCTCCCACAAACCATCTCTACAGTGTATTTTAAAGGGAGTGCTCTACATGGGAGTGCTCCTAAGGCTAAATAGATGTCAGCAGAGAAAATAAAACCACAGCAAAGAAAGTAGACCAACCAAATACTAACCAAATGCAAAACAAAATCAGCTATACACAAAATGAGTCAAGGGAAACACAAAAGAGTACAGAATAAAACACCTAACATATAAAGAGTGGGGGAGGAAAAAAAAGAAGGGAGAGAAATAAAGAATCATCAGACTGTGTTTATTACAGCACAATAAGTGAGTTAAGCTAGATGGTTAGATAGTAAAAAAGCTACTGTTGAACCTTTGGTAACCACGAATCCAAAGCCTGCAATGGCAATAAGTACATATCTATCGATAATCACCCTAAATGTAAATGGACTGAATGCACCAATCAAAAGGCACAGAGGAATAGAATGGATAAAAAAGCAAGACCCTTCTATATGTTGCCTACAAGAGACTCATCTCAAACTGAAAGACATATGCAGACTGAAAGTAAGTAAAGGAATAGAAAAAGATATTTCAGGCAAACAATAGGGAGCAAAAAGCAAGAGTTGCAGTACTTGTATCAGACAAAATAGACTTCAAAACAAAGAAAGTAGCAAGAGATAAAGAAGGACATTACATAATGATAAAGGGGTCAATACAATAAGAGGATATAACCATTATAAATATCTATGCACTCAACACAGGAGCACCGACGTATGTGAAACAAATACTAACAGAATTAAAGGAGGAAATAGAATGAAATGCATTCATTTTAAGAGACTTCAACACACCACTCACTCCAAAAGACAGATCAACCAGACAGAAAATAGTAAGGACACTGAGGCACGGAACAACACACTAGAATAGATGGACCTAACAGACATCTACAAAACTCCACACCCAAAAGCAGCAGGATACACATTCTTCTCAAGTGCACATGGAACATTTTCCAGAATAGACTACATACTAGGCCACAAAAAGAACCTCAGTAAATTCAAAAATATTGAAATTCTACCAACCAACTTCTCAGATAACAAAGGTATAAAACTAGAAATAAATTGTACAAAGAAAACTAAAAGGCTCACAAACAAATGGAGGCTTAACAACATGCTCCTAAATAATCAATGAATCAAAGACTAAATTAAACAGAGATAAAGAAATATATGGAGACAAATGAAAACAACAGCAAAACATCCCAACTTCTGTGGGACACAGAAAAGGCAGTTCTATGAGGAAACTATATAGCAATCTAGGCCTATTTAAAGAAAGAAGAACAATCCCAAATGAATAATCTAAATTCACAATTATTGAAAGTGAAAAAAGAAGAACAAATAAGGCCCAAAGTCAGCAGAAGGACAGACATAATAAAGATCAGAGAAGAAATAAATAAAACTGAGAAAAATAAAACAATAGAAAAAATAATGAAACCAAGAGCTGGTTCTTTGAGAAAATAAACAAAATAGATAAACCCCTAGCCAGACTTATTAAGAGAAAAAGAGAATCTACACACATAAACAGAATCAGAAATGAGAAAGGAAAAATCACGACAGACACCACAGAAATACAAAGAATTATTAGAGAATACTATGAAAATCTATAGGCTAACAAACTCGATAACCTAGAAGAAACAGACAACTTTATAGAAAAATAAAACCTTCCAAGACTGACCAAGGAAGAAACAGAAAATCTAAACAGACCAGTTACCAGCAATGAAATTGAATTGGTAATCAAAACACTACCCAAGAACAGAACTCCCAGACTAGACGGATTCAACTGCTAAATTTTATCAGACATTTAGAAAAGACATAATACCCATTCTTCTTAAGGTTTTCCAAAAAATGGAAGAGGAGGGAATACTCCTAAACTCATTCTATGAAGCCAGCATCACTCTAATGCCAAGTCCAGACAAAGACAACACAAAAAAAGAAATCTGCAGACCAATACCACTGATGAACACAGATGCAAAAATACTCAACAAAATATTAGGAAACTGAATTCAAATACATCAAGAGGATCATACACCATGATCAAGTGGGACTCATCACTGGGATGCAAGGATACTACAACATTAGAAAATCCATCAACAATATCCACCACACCAACAAAAAGAAGGACAAAAATCACATGATCATCTCCATAGATGCTGAAAAAGCATTCTACAAAATTCAATATCCATTCATGATAAAATTCTCAACAAAATGGGTATAGAAGGCAAGTACCTCAACATCATAAAAGCCATATATGACAAAGCCACTGCCAACATTATACATAACAGCAAAAGCTGAAAGATTTTCCCCTAAGATAGGGAACAAGACAAGGATGCCCACTCTCCCCACTTTTATTCAACATAGTACTGGAGGTCCTAGCCATGGCAATCAGACAAAACAAAGAAATACAAGGCATCCAGATTGGTAAGGAAGAAGTTCAACTGTCACTGCTCGCATATGACATAATATTTTACATTAAAAACCCTAAAGAATCCACTCCAAAACTATTAGAACTAATATCTGAATTCAGCAAAGTTGCAGGATACAAAATTAATACACAGAAATCTGTTGCTTCCCTATACACTAATGATGAACTAGCAGAAAGGGAAATCAGGAAAACAATTCCATTCACAACTGCATCAAAAAGAATAAAATACCTAGTAATAAACATAACCAAGGAAGTGAAAGACCTATACCCTGAAAATTACATGACACTCTTTAGAAAATTTAAAGAGAACACTAATAAATGGAAATTTATCCCATGTTCTTGGGTAGAAAGAATTAATATTGTCAAAATGGCCATCCTGCCTAAAGCAATCTACAGATTCAATGCAATCCCTGTCAAAATACCAACAGCACTCTTCAACGAACTGGAACAAATAGTTCTAAAATTCATATGGAATGACAAAAGACCCCTATAGCCGAAGCAATCCTGAGAAGGAAGAATAAAGCAGGGGGGATCTCGCTTCCCAACTTCAAGCTCTACTACAAAGCCACAGTAATCAAGACAATTTGGTATTGGCACAAAAACAGACACACAGACCAGTGGAACAGAATAAAGAGTCCAGATATTAACCCAAGCACATATGGTCAATTAATATATGATAAAGGAGCCAATGGTATACAATGGGGAAATGACAGCCTCTTCAACAGCTGGTGTTGGAAAAACTGGACAGCTACATGTAAAAGAAACTGGATCATTGTCTAACTCCATACACAAAAGTAAACTCAAAATGGATCAAAGACCTGAATGTAAGTCATGAAACCATAGAACTCTTAGAAAAAAACATAGGCAAAAATCTCATGGACATAAACATGAGAACCTTCTTCATGAACATATCTCCCTGGGCAAGGGAAACAAAAGTAAAAATGAAAAAGTGGCACTATATCAAACTAAAAACCTTCTTTACAGCAAAGGACACCATCAGTAGAACAAAAAGGCATCCTACGGTATGGGAGAATATACTCATAAATGACGTATCCGATAAGGGGTTGACATCCAAAATATATAAAGAACTCATGCACCTTAACAAACCAAAAGTAAATAATCCAATTAAGAAATGGGCAAAAGGCATGAATAGACACTTCTCCAAAGAAGAAATTCACATGGCCAACAGGCACATGAAAAAATGCTCCACATCGCTAATCATCAGAGAAATGCAAATTAAAACCAAAATGAGATATCACCTTGCACCAGTTCAGATGGCCACCCTCCTACACTGCTGGTGGGAATGTAAATTAGTTCAACCATTGTGGAAAACAGTATGGAGGTTCCTCAAAAAACTAAAAATCGAAATACCATTTGACCCAGGCATTCCACTCCTAGGAATTTATCCTAAGAATGCAGCAGCCCAGTTTGAAAAAAGACATATGCACCCCTATGTTTATCTCAGCACTATTTATAATAGCCAAGAAATGGAAGCAACCTAAGTGTCCATCAGTTAGATGAATGGATAAAGAAGATGTGGTACATATACACAATGGAATATTATTTAGTCATAAGAAGAAAACAAATCCTACCCTTTGCAACAACATGGATGGAGCTAGAGATTATTATGCTCAGTGAAATAATCCAGGCAGAGAAAGACAAGTATTAAATGATTTCACTCATTTGTGGAATATAAGAACAAAGCAAAAACTTAAGGAACAAAACAGCAGCAGATTCACAGAACCCAAGAATGGACTAACAGTTACCAAAGGAAAAGGGACTGGGGAGGATGGTTGGGAAGGGAGGGATAAGGGGAAAAAGGGGATATTATGATTAGCACACATAATGTAGGGGGTGGAGGGCACGGGGAAGGAAGGCAGTATAACCCAGAGAAGACAGTAGTGATTCTATAGCATCTTACTACGCTGATGAACAGTGACTGTATGGGGTATGAAGTGGGGGCTTGATAATGAGGGGAATCTAGTAAACATAATGTTGCTCATGTAACTGTACATTAATGAAACCAAAATAAAAAATAATATATCATAACATCATCATTTTTAGAAACATTTAATACAGCCAGAAACATTATTAAGCATGATCTTAGATTCTATTCCAAATGAACCAAGATCCATGCAACAACTTGAAATGTGGTAAGGACATAATCTGATTTATGTTTTAAGAAAATAGCACTGGATTTGCTGAGAATGTTATTTTAGAAGAGCTGGGATGAAATGAGACAAGTAGCACAGATACGAAATGATCAGAGACTAGGCTAGATTGGTGGGGGCAGACACACAGAGAAGCAAAAAGCTCCAAAATATGTTTTAGAGATCGACAGGAATGGTGGTGGCTGGACATGAGGGTGGAAAGTTATAAAGGACGAAGGGTGACCTCCCGGTTTCTTGTGTGAGCAATTGTCCTTTGGGCAATATTTCTGAGTGATATACACATATTTTTAAAAGGTTTTTCCGAAGTTCATATTTAGTTGGAAAGCCCAATCATAAGTTCAATTTTGAACCTACTTCTGCTGAGAATTCTATGAGACATTCCAGAGATGTCAAATAAGCAGTTGGGTATGTATATCTGGAGCTCAAGAGAAAGATTAAGCTAAAGAAATGTTTGTGAGTTTTTGGCAGAGAGAATGTGTCTTAGTCTAAGGAAAACTTTTTAAGTAAGAGAAGGAAAGGGTTTAGTAGGAGGGCCTAATAAACTAATTATGTGAATGAAAGAGAATACATCGGTGTGATCAGGAAAACTAATCCGGTCTCTGTCAGGATTAGTTTTGTGGTGAATTTCAGGGTTGCAAAGGAACTGAAAGAAGGCCTCAGATCTAAGGAGTGTCAGAAAGAATATTTACATCCCTTGCTTCTCAAAGTATAGTCTCTGGAGCAGCGTTGACATCCCCTCAACTAATTTGAAATATAGACTCTCGACTGCTAGACCTTCTGAATCAGAATCTGAATTTTAACAAGAATATTTTGCAATTTATGAGAACGTCAATGCCCTTGAAGTGGCACTGCAAGTCCAAGTTTCTCAACCTTGGCTGCACATTATATTCACCAGGGAATATTCTGAAACTCAAATGTCCATGTCACACTTTGGAGAAATTCATCAGGATCTCTGTGGGGGTGTATGGAGGGAGGTGAGCGCCAGGTAATCAGTATATTTTTTAAATTGCTCAGATGGATCCAGTATGCAGACAAGTTTGAGAACTATACTGGTCTAAATACAGGCAATGTTAATGTGCTGGGGGAAATGAGGGTACCTATCCAGGGAATAAATTTACCCTACACCTTTCAGGTGCAAGAAACAATACACTGCTTTGTTCTTTTCTAATTCTAAGAACTCTGACTCATCTCCAACCCACATGAGTTGGTAGGGAATTCCATCCTGTCCTGCAGGGGAGCTTATATATCTCTGTCTCTCCCTATATCTATATCATTTATATACCATGTCAAAAAAGCATTTACTGTATGACTCTAATTTTATTAGCTTCTAGAACAAGTAAGTAATCCATGATGGCAAAAGTCAGAAAGTAGTTCTTTCTGGTGTTTCAGTCAGGGAGTGGATTAAAAAGGATCACAAGGATATTTTCTGGAATAATGGGAATATTTTATTCATAGAGTAGAACATTTAGTCTGTCTATTTTACTATACGTAAACTACACCTCAAGAAAAAATATAACTACTGGAAAAAAAAGTTTTGAGACAATCATATAGCCAAATGGAGGATTCCATATACCAGGATAAATTTCAAATAAACCTAAGAATCTAAAGAATATAAAACCATAAAATGGTGAACAGAAATCATAGAAAAATCCACTGCAATTTTAGAGCAGGGAAGATCTTTCTAACACTTACTCAAATCTACAAGCCAACAAGAAAATGAAAAAAAAAGGGTCATACATTCTTATCAAGCTTTTTCCTCTGCTTAGAACTTCAAGTCATGCTTTCCCACCCCCGAGCGTTTGGCTTGCCTCAACGTCTGCCAGATTGTGGATTAGAGACACGTCAGTATATTCAAAGGTACCTGAGATGGTGAGGTACTCGCCTCAGACAAATGTGGAGTCGGGGCAGGGGCTAAAGGAAAGAGGGCTGAACTCGGACTGTGGAATAACTCTCATGACTAAGACTCACACCTCCTAGGTAGCATGGAGTGGTCAAGATTGTTGAAGTGAAAAACCACAGAGTGTGTAGGCAGGACTCACCAGGAGACACAGGCTGAGATGGGAGTGTAAAGGAGAGGGCAGTCACAGAATGTCTCCTCCAGGCGCTGCGTGCTAACCAGGAGAGTGGTGATTCTGAAAAACTATTGATTGTTTTCCACCTTCATAATACCCTAAGGAATTTTAACTGGAAGGATATGATATTTTAAATTTATTTTTATTGAAGTATAGCTGTATTCCATATTATGTTAATTTCAGATGTACAGCATAGCAATCTGACAATTATATACATTATGAAATGCTCACCAAGATAAGTGTAGTTGCTGTCTGTCACCATACAGAGCTCTTACACTATTATTGATTATATTCCCTCTGTTGTACCTTTCATCCCAGTGACTTATTTATTTTATAAATGGAAGTTTGTATCTCTTTATCCCCTTCACCTATTTCACCTCCCCACCCCTACTCTATGCAACCACCAGTCCATTTTTGTTTATGAGTCTATTTCTGTGTTTTGTTAATCTATCAAAGTGGAAAAAGAAAGACCATCTCAGTGTTGGGAGGTTAACGATAAATGATGTTGAAAAGACATGTGCCTAGTTTAAGAGTATAAACTGATATGCCATCATACTGAATGATGAAGTTGGTGATCATTGTTAAAAGTCTAAAAAAACTGCTTACACTTTAATCCAGCAAATTTATTCCTAGAAATTTACTGTAAGCTTTTTTATAAGAACATACACAAAGGTTTATCGAAAGGGATATATTTCAGCATTGTTCACAATATCAAAATATTAGAAACAACTTGACAGGTTAAATAAAACATGGTATCTCCACATAACGGAATGCTAAAAGAGCCATTGATATATCACATGTGATTATTTATTGACGTCAATTCATGCTTATAATAAAGTGAAACAATCTATATCAGAATACAGAGCATGCTCTCATGTCTGTGTTCATGCTTCATGCACACATACACCTGTGCAGATCCAGAAACTACAGGACAATGATTTTGGATGGTTGCCTTGCACGATGGACATACAGATTTATGGGTGATTCTTATTTGTTCATTTATACTGTATGCGACAACAATCCTGTGCATATATTGTGCAATAAAAAAAGTTAGCATTGTAAAAAATTAGAACTCTGGATGAGGGAAAGCATTTACAATGTATGAATGTGAATTAGCAATCAGGTGGAAATAGATGACAGTTATTATAACTGACCCATAAGTTTGGCTCTGAGCTCCAAAGAAGCCAACTCATTAAAGGGAACTTTTTAAGTCTTATTCCCATGAAAATTAAACTGCGTACTCTCCAAGGGAAAGAAAGCTCTAAATGGAATTCTTACATGAGACCGTTTCTATATCTGTTTCATAGCCTCACTTTTTGGTTCCATCTGCTTTTCTGTCTTTTGAGGAAGAGGAATATGACTGTGAATTTTTGTTGTTTTAATTAAAAAAAAACATGCTAACAGAATTTACTCTAATTTTTAAAATTCACATTTGATCCAACAAGTTGTCAACATTCAGAGATTTTCACATATATTTGTTGCAAAATTTACTATTTTTAACTTTAACAGGATTTTTATCTTCAGCAACCAGAAAAGCACCTCCTTTTTAATTTAGTTTGTTTTCACTTTTCCATTACTTTGCTTCTTGCCTTTCTGTTTTCTCTGTTCCTTTTAATGATACTTGCAGTAGTAAGTAGATCAGTGTCTTTAAAAGTGGTTTGCAGGGTCACATGAATAAATCCATTTCCTCCTTTAACAAGCAGATTTTATCTGGATAGCAATCTTCTTAGCATCTGCTTTCATTATTTCTGGTTCAACTTGCAGCTCCATAAGATGTTAAAAATACTTTGATTTGGGTTTCTTCCAGCTTGGTAGAAAGTTTTAACTGATTTCATTATCAGGGCAAATAGCCACTTACCTCCAGATTTCTCCTTTTGTTATCTTGTTTAACGTATTTCAGTATTTGAATTTTGAAAGACCAACATCAGTTTGTCTCCCCATTGCCTCCCATCCCACCTTGCTTTTTCCTCTAAGTGCAGTCATACAAACAAGGGCTCAGGAAGGCAGTTGGCACCAGCTATGCCTGGCACAACATTTGCAAGTTCGCAATGTGACAAACTCCCTTTCACCTGAGTTCTCCAAGTGTCACTCTGTGAACCTTCCCAGGCTATTCAGAATTCTAAATTATGTCTGTGTCTTTAAAAACACCACCAGTGACTTTTAAAGGCACCTCTTGCAATGAGATCATTGTAGTTGCAGGATGGGACTCATGTCTCCATCTCCAGGCCTGTTCCTCCTGGCTTAACCATTCTCCCCAGGCCCCTGATAAGATGCCATGCAAATAAACTGAAATATGAATCATCTTAATACTCATGGTTGTAAACCTGCTCTGCAGATGGCTGTGCGTTCCTGTAAGACACTTGATAAATGCTTTCTAAGTCTTACACATCTTTATATGGGCAAACTCTTTCTAGTTTTACTATGAAGGATCATAGCATTCGAGCAAAGAAAATACAAAATAAAGTTGGAAGGTGAAATTACCCCTCCTGCCTCTGGCCATTTAGCTTCTTTCTGTTGAGAGACAGGGGAGCTGGTCACTCTCTGTTTCCCTCCCTGCTCTGGCCCCCCAAGAGGGTGTGTGCTAGGTTTGAGCCCTTTCTCAGGCCAAGCCCAGAAAGGAGGAAGGTCCATGGGGAAAGTGTCCTGATGAACATATGACCCAAGGAGAAGGTGTTGCCAATGGCTGAGAGAGGCCAGACAACGGGTGGGCAGCCTGGGAGGCTGGGCCTGAGTAGGGGAGACAGGGAGGTCTGCAGGGTGATGGTCAGATCCCGAGCTGAAAGGCGCCAAGCCGGAGAATGCAGACAGAGGCCACGGCGACAGAAAAAAGGAAAGACAACAGCAAAGGTGTCATTCAAGTGAAACCTGCGCAGAGGCAAACTTTTCCAAAGTGGGAGTCTAGACACTTTGACCCTTTTACTCCATCTGATGCTCTTTTACAGGCCAAGCGTGATGAATTTCAGAGCGTGTTAGTCTGCTAAGGCTGTCAGAGCAAAGTATCACACAGAGAGCAGCTCAGACTACAGACACCTAATTCTCACAGCTCTGGAGGCTGGGAGGCTCAGACCAAAGTGCTGGCGGGTTGGATTTACCCAGTGGCCTCTCTTCTTGGCTTATAGATGATTGCCTCCCCACTGCAGCTCCACCCGGCGCTTGCTTTGTGCATGTCTGTGTACTGATTGCCTCTTCTCATAAGAATACCACATTGGATCAAGCCCCATCCTGACCACTTCATTTTACTTAATTGCCTCTTTAAAGACCCTATCTCCAAATAGTCACAATTGGAGGTACTGGAATCAGGGCTCCAATGTATGAATTTGTGGGGGGCGGGCACATAATTTGGCCCATAGCACAAGGGAGGCACTTGACAAATGTAACTAAGCTATGAAATGTAAGGAAAGTCCATAAATTCTGACATGCCCTTTGTGGCCCGCTCGCCACAATAGAGAGCAATAGAGCAAAACCCACCAAAAGTCCTGGGGAAAGGGAAATAATATGCAGTTCTCATGACTCTCTACCCAGTCTTTGGGTCATGTTCATTTGCATAACAGAAAATGTACATACTGACACTGAAAGAGGGTCTCTAGCCAGTTTGTAAAACTATCCTGACTTTACACAGGTTTCTAGACATTGTCTTACTTAAATATAATACCAAGTGGCTTTTCTAGTGACGAGTATAAGTTCTTCCCCTTCTTCTAAGGGGATTCATTGCTGAAGCTGATTGATTAACTCTTAAGACGGCTTAGCACATCCTGTCTGCAGCCCAACCCAGGCAGCCCCCAACTAGATCCTGTCAATCCCAGCTACCCCTCGTGATCTGAAGACAGCTTTGTGTCCTGACTGCATCTCTGGCCCTGCAGTAGCTCTGCGTTCAGTGGCAATTGGGTTCACTGAGACAGTAAACATCTTGCTCACCTAATGACTCTCTTGTTAAGTATTTGAAATTTTCAAGGAGACTGTTTATAAATATGGTAGAATCTGTCCAAAGTTTCTTGTTGGAAACATTAACATTCATGATCTTCCTGTGCTGTGGGAAGATCCTGCCCAATATCCTGTGGGCAGGGTGGCTATTCAGTTCATCCGTGACAGTATGTCCACAGCAGCTGTTAAAATATTCAAAAACATCATACCAGCTGGTGAAAAGCTAGTGCTCTACGCCCTTGCTCCCCACTCCCTCAGCTAGCACCTCCCTTACCCAGGTCCCGCCTGCTGGCCCTAGATGGTGGTTAGTGCTTATACAGCCTGAGCTTCCAAGACCCAAGTCATCATCAAAGCCCACTCCCACGGCTGAGGCCAGAGCCCTACTGGGTAGCTATTCAGAAAACCGCTCTTACCTGTAGGTACTTGGTACAGTGGATATTTACTTCTTGGTAAAGGAAACAGAAACAAGAAAAAAGGTACACACTAATTCAACAAGCAATTACAGATCACCTACTGGGTGCAATGTGTAAGGTAATTTGCGAAGCTCTAAAAGGAGTAAAACCTGGTCTTTGAACACAAGGAGATTACAATCTATATAAACTGGTTGTTAAAGCTAACAGAGTTGAGCTTTCACAGAGTGTATTTACTTTCTTTGATTATTGTGATTATAATCTTCCTACAGACCTGTTCAGGTTTATGGACCTCTTTCAACCTGCCCGTTTTCTGCATAATCCTCCCTTTTCCTCCTGTCCTACTGCCCAGAAATGCAGTAAAAAGTAAATGGACTGATGATGGCTTTTCCTAATCTTGACAGAGCACACCAAGAAGAGGACAAGGAGTTCTTCTGTCATGCCTGCCCTGCCAGGCTTTCAGCAAACACAACGTGCTGTTGTGTAACATTTAGTTTCAGTCTATCAATTCCCTGTAAACACTGGCGAGTCAAGGTCTGCAGGAGCTCTGCAAGCAGTACCCATGACAACGGTACCTACAGCAGGGTACTTAGCATATGGGAAACAAGAAGTATCACCCTTCTCCTTTTTTTCAAGAGATCATTTGGTGAATAATCCAATATCAATCAAATTGAAACATTCATTTTATACTAAGCAATACTACTTCCATGCTATGTTTTAACCTGTGTTTAATTCATATCATTATTCAAAAACAAGACAAAATTTTAAAAAAGGAAGGAAGGAGGGAAGGAAGGAGGAAGACTTCTTGTTTGACTTTGGTTTAAAATATTTTCCATGACTTCTTGTGAAAGAAAAATACAATAAAGATGCTTTTGGTGAGTTATTATTATTGCAACCCATAGAAAAAGTGGAAAACATTCAACCTGTTCAATAAATCAAGGCATAATAATCTCATAAAGACACATAATTGAATTGTTTATAAGTTTCTTTACACATTCCTGCTACTTATGTGATCATCCTGCTAACACAAAACCTTTGCATACATGCAAAAGAAAGAAGGAGGGAAACATGAGACAGACAGCGAGGGAATCATATCTAAGAGCTTTCTTAAGCTATCATATCATGCCAGTGAAATTAATCATCAAATTCTAGTGTTACAGAAACAGCTTCATTCTGTCATATCATCTCTTTGTGCTAAAAGGAAAGATGAGGGTACCCCGAAATTACCAGAATGTTTCACCCAGCCTCCACTTATTTCTTTGTCTTGCATAACCCATCTGTGTAGAGGTGCTGTCCCAATCTCCTAAAATGGCATCTCAACTTTTTTTAAGGGCAAAACTTCGATTTCCTCACTCTCATTCTAAATCTCCAGCCCATCTTCCTGTCAGAGTTGGGTAAAGCTCAGAAACCAAATAAAGTTTACAAAAAAAGCAATGCCTATAGAGATTAAAGGGGATTTTCTTCACACTTATGGTAGATCTGTTGGGATCTTTTCTTAGCTGCCTCACATTTTGTTCTTATATCTAATTGATGTTAACTATGAAAATTAATCCCACTTTTTGGCATGTGATTTTTGCAGCCAGAGAAAGAACTTTGTGCAGTATGTGTCAAGAGTAGCTCCTGCCATAAAATAATAAATGTCTGGCATGTAGCTAGATATGCAAATATAGCCAGAGACATTTACAAGAAAAATACATGAGAACATTTTGTTTCATGAATAAGTACAGTTCTCAAATTTTACATTGGTGTATTTACACCAGTGTGTTTACATATTTATAGCCTTGCCTTCCATTTGCAACTCTCTATCATTAAATGAAATCTAGTATTATAGTCTGCATTTCTTGCTAACATACAAAGATTTTTTCACAATTCACTAGAGCCAAGGTAAAACCATTGAAGTGTTGTAATCTTTATTTTTCTTTAGTAGTTGGATTTTTCACAATCAGAAACATTGGTGTTAATCATACTATGTTAAAACCATTGAGAAGACATTCTGGGTCACATATGCAGGTTTTGTATACCCTTTCAGAAGGGTGACACATCAGAGAATAGACTCTAAAAAGTATACTTGAGTTAGGGTTGTATCAAAACAAAATATGCTGGCTTAAAAATGTTTTCCCTATTTAAGGCTACCTTCTTGAGGATACACATGTTCTGACTGATTACCTCAGAAATTATTAAAGTGGGAGAAAATAATTTTTCCAAAAATCATGAACTGGCAACCATCTTTACACTCAACTTGGTATGTTTTCCACTAGTCTAAGCTCATTTTGTTCTCTAGCTAAGAACTAAAACACTAGTTTCCTGAAACCACAAAATGAGAGGTTAAGTCTGAGGACAAGGATGTCTGGCAGAAGTGCCTGGCTCTGAGTGAGCTGCCGCAGGTTTGGGGATGTGTTTAGGCCTGGAGAGAAGGTGGAGGCAGTGCTGTTTTTATAGAGCAGCTGGTTATGACAACAGGCAGGCAAAAGGAAAAAGATGATGGATGTGCCCGGGATATAAAAAACACCTGGCTAACAGCATCACTCTAATACCAAAACCAGGCAAAGACACCACAAAAAAAGAAAACTACAGACCAATACCCCTGACGAACGTAGACGCAAAAATACTCAACAAAATATTAGCAAACTTAATTCAAAAATACATCAAAAGGATCATCCATCATAATCAAGTAGGATTTATTCCAGGGATGCAAGGATGGTTTAACATTCGAGAATCCATCAACATCATCCACTACATCAACAAAAAGAAAGACAAAAACCACATGATCATCTCCATAGATACTGAAAAAGCATTTGACAAAATTCAACATACATTCATGATAAAAAACTCTCAAGAAAATGGGTATAGAGGGCAAGTACCTCACCATAATAAAGGCCATATATGACAAATCCACAGCCAACATTATACTTAACAGCGAGAAGCTGAAAGCTTTTCCTTTAAGATCAGGAACAAGACAAGGATGCCCATTCTCTCAACTTTTATTCAACATAGTACTGGAGGTCCTAGCCACGGCAATCAGACAACACAAAGAAATAAAAGGCATCCATATGGGCAGGAAAGAAGTTAAACTGTCCCTGTTTGCAGATGGCATGATATTGTACCCTAAAGAATCTACTCCAAAACTACTAGATCTAATATCTGAATTCAGCAAAGTTGTGGGATACAAAATTAATGAACAGAAATCTGTGGCATTCCTGTACACTAACAATGACTTAGCAGAGGGAGAAATCAGGAAAACAATTCCATTCAAAGTTGCATCAAAAAGAATAAAATACCTAGGAAAAAACCTAACCAAAGAGGTGAAAGACCTATATGCTGAAAACTACAAGACACTCATGAGAGAAATTAAAGAAGTTACCAATAAATGGAAACACATCCTGTGCTCATGGATAGGAAGAATTAATATTGTCAAAATGGCCATACTGCCTAAGGCAATCTACAGATTCAATGAAATTCCTATCAAAATACCAACAGCATTTTTCAACGAACTAGAGAAAATCATTCTAAAATTCATATGGAACCACAAAAGACCCCGAACAGCCAAAGCAGTCCTGAGAAGGAAGAATAAAGCTGGGGGGATTATTCTCCCCAACTTCAAGCTTTACAACAAAGCCACAGTACTCAAGACAATTTGGTACTGGCACAAGAACAGACCCATAGACCAATGGAACAGACTAGAGAGCCCTGATATAAACCCAACCATATATGGTCAATTAATATATGATAAAGGAGCCATGGACATACAATGAGAAAATGACAGCCTCTTCAACAGCTGGTGTTGGCAAAACTGGACAGCTACATGCAAGAGAATGAAACTGGATTATTGTTTAACCCAGTACACAAAAGTAAATTCAAAATGGATCAAGGACCTGAATGTAAGTCATGAAACCATAAAACTCTTAGAAGACAACATAGGCAAAAATCTCCTGAATATAAGCATGAGTGACTTCTTCCTGAACGCATCTCCTCGAGCAAGGGAAACAAAAGCAAAAATGAACTCATGGGACTACATCAAACTAAAAAGTTTCTGTACGGCAAAGGACACCATCAACAGAACAAAAAGGCATCCTACAGTATGGGACAATATGTTTGTAAATGACATATCCGACAAGGGGTTAACATCCAAAATATATGAAGAACATACACCCAAAAAGCAAATAACCCAATTATAAAATGGGCAGAGGATATGAAGAGACAGTTCTCCAAAGAAGAAATTCAGATGGCCAACAGACACATGAAAAGATGCTCCACATCACTAATCATCAGGGAAATGCAAATTAAAACCACAATGAGATATCACCTCACACCAGTAAGGATGGCCACCATCCAAAAGACTAAGAACAACAAATGCTGGCTAGGATGCGGAGAAAGGGGAACCCTCCTACACTGCTAGTGGGAATGTAAGCTAGTTCAACCATTGTGGCAAGCAATATGGAGGTTCCTCAAAAAACTAAAAATACAAATACCATTTGAACTGGGAATCCCACTCCTTGGAATCTATCCAAAGAATACAACTTCTCAGATTCCAAAAGACATATGCACCCCTATGTTTATTGCAGCACTTTTTACAATAGCCAAGATATGGAAGCAACCTAATTGTCCATCAGTAGATGAATGGATAAAGAAGATGTGGTACATATACACAATGGAATGCTATTCAGCCATAAGAAGGAAACAAACCCTGCCATTTGCAACAACATGGATGGAGCTGGAGGATATTATGCTCAGTGACATAAGCCAGGCAGAGAAAGACAAGTGCCAAATGATTTCCCTCATTTGTGGAGTATAATGACGAAGCAAAACTGAAGGAACAAAATAGTAGCAGACTCAGAGACTCCAAGAAGGAACTAGTGGTTACCAAAGGGGAGGGGTGTGGGAGGGTGGATAGGGAGGGTGGGAGAAGGGGATTGAGGGGTATTATGTTTAGTACACATGGTGTGGGGGATCACGGGGAAAACAGTGTAGCACAGAGAAGGCAAACAGTGAATCTGTGTCATCTTACTACACTGATAGACAGTGACTGAATTGGGGTATGAGTGGGGACTTGATAATATGGGTAAATGTAGTAACCACATTGTTTTTTCATGTGAATCCTTCACAAGTGTGTATATCAATAATACCTTAATAAAAAAAAAAGAAAAGAAAAAATATACCTGGCTAAACAACTCTAAATGTGTAACACTGCTACTGACTCTGCACATTTCCGTTCACTACCTTCTTGTCCTTTCTACGATATTTGACACTTGTAGTTTTCTCTTGAAAAAATTCCTTTGAATCAAAGGACACCACATTGTCTCCTTCTTGCCCCCTGGCCGTACCTGCCCACCCTCCTTTGTATGTCTTTCTTACTCGACTTTTCCTTTATTTTGCTGTCTCCACCAAGTTCTAGTCCAAGAATTTGTTTCTTCTGACTCTACACATATTTTTCCTTCCTCCAGAGGTGTACATTACATCTCTATATTGACTAGAAGTCTTTATTTTCAACCAAATTGTTCTTGTGAGCTTTATCTGGGATTTTCACCACATAATCACACAGACACCACAATTTCAAAACTCCAAATATCCTTTTAATGTTCATCTACTGGACTTCCATATATAAGTGAATAATATTACTGCCAACTCATGTGCCCAAGCCAAAAACTTGGATATCACTGCCCTTTCTCATTCTCACCCCATCACCAAGCCTTGCTTCCCAACATTACCTCCCAGATAGTCTCAATTACATCTACTTCTTTCCATCTCCATCAACAGTAACCTAGACCAGGCCCTAATTTCTCTTAACTGCATTATGACATCAGTTTTATTCCTTTCCAGTTTATATTCCATATATATCTAAAAACATCTAAGTAAAGCTGAATATGTTACATAATTTTCTTCCATAAGACGCTTGTGTCACTTTTCATTGTTTTTAAGGTAAAGCCTTCACTCCTTGACATTGTCTAAAGGCTCTGCTTACCTCTCTGTGTCTCTTGTCTTTTAACCCTTGTGTCCCACCCTTCATCGATGCTGAATTCCTTCTTAAAATGAACCACACTTTAGTGCAAATTTTGGGGTTGTAACCTCCACCTGGAACATTCCACTGGTCTCCTGTACCTCCTGACTTTCCTCAAAAGGCTAAATACATTAACAATCAATTATTCTTACTAGTCTGGGAAGCTTGCCCTGAATAGCCTTCCTCCAACATTGACTTAGATACCATTCCTTAGTATTGACATGCAGTCTTTATTTTCTCTCTTATAGAATTCATCAGTGAATTGGAACTGTGTATTTAACTTAACCATGAGAAGGGGGATTGTGGCACTATTCCTCATTGCTATAGTCTTAGCTATTGGTGCAATACTTGAGTTGAAATATGCACACAATAAATGTATGCACTTTTCGAATGAAAAAATACATTTTTTTATAGCTCAAGGTGTAAAGACTCAAGTTTAAGCTATTCAACTAATAATAAACACTGTTTTCCTTTAATGGATTCTTGGTGTGTTTTTTTATTCCATTTTTAAACTTTTCTTGTGGCACTTAAAATAGAGATGATTCATTTTATACAGTACTAGCCAGAAGTTCAAAGTGCCTTCAGTGACAGAGTCAGATAAAAGGACCTGGTTAAAAGGGCGAAGATAGATGGGATGATGAGACTTTGCATCTGTGACAGATTCATCTCAGAGCCCAGGATGAGGATGGGCTGATTTATCTGTTAGATACATTCATGGATACCTGATCTCTTGTCCTTAAGGTTTATTTTAAGAGGCCAATTATATAGAAGGAAATAATGAAGTCAAGAATTCACTTCTGCACAGTGACCACATGCCAATCCATATTCCAACCAAGCCATTCTCAGTGAACTATCAAATCATAGTTCCTGCTTCCAAGGTTGGCATTTATCTAACACCTATGTATTCCTTCCAACTTACTGTGATAGCACTGGCATTGAATTGGCAAATTAAATAGCTGACTAGATAGTTATTGCATTATAAGCACAGAGGCATAAAACAACTAGCCAAAGACAGTGACCGGGGAAGGGAATATGATCAAAAACATTTCCCAGGCTAAGAATGGCCACTGGACACTACTGAAGGAGAGAGCATCTTTGAATGGACATGCATTGGTTGTTTTAGGCACAGTGTGTTCAAACTGCTTGCAGGTACTTGAAAATTGTCTTTAAAAGATGGCAAGGTTTAGTTCCATTCTGCACAGTTGGGCAGCTAAAATAATAGAACATTGGAAATTTTCCTTACTGGTACTTTCTTTTATTGCATTATAAATTGTTTTTCCTATGGTAACTCACTGGGGAAAGAGTAATAACCATATCAAAAATGTTAGAGTAAATAATTAAAAACAACTACAATTTTAATATGTTTTGTTCTGTGCATTATTTAATGCTAACTTGCAGTGAAACTGCTGAGGGAGTGTTGAATTTGTGTACCCAACAAGCACAGGAATTCCCTTTGATGATGGAGATGCAATAAAGGTAAAATCAATGGTCATAACGTTATCTTAAATGACTTATACAGTGCCCTGAAGGCATTCCATCTATTTGTTCTTTTGAAGCATGCATAATTTTATTATTGCTGTAATCTGTCATGACTAATAAATACTGCCATAAATTATATTTCCTGAGTCTAATAAGTTCTCAAAATTATGTTGTTTCAATTGTTTTCATTTTCTAAAGGGCTTTATTAAGAATACACTCTGGAATTTTAGAAATCTTAAAATTAACACAGGTTTTATAGATGCATCTGTGATGCACAATTATCTTATTCATGTCATATTCTTTGGCTGTCCCTTGAAGTTGGGCCAGCCTGAGGTTAATTGGGAGTGTAACCTGAGAGCCTACTGTTTGGGGAAACTTACCAGGTTTCTGAAGTTACCATTTAGTCCTCTAATTTGTCATTTGTCATGGCATTATTTGTAAAATTTAATAATTCATTGATTCTGAAAACATTGACCTTGTTCTTGTTATGAGTACAGCATATTAGTAACATAAAGATGGAAATTTCATGTTTGATCCCTGCCTTCAAAGAGTTCACAGTCTGCGGTAATTGCAATGTGATCTACTACATGCAGTGTTGAAGTCATGCGCACCAATGTGTACCAGCAAAGAATATGGTTAACCATCCTTGGAAAGGGGGATGGATCAAAGAAGGCTTTCAGAAAGTGGTGATTCCGGAGTGGAATATTAGGTGAGAGGTGTGAGTCAGCCAGATTTGAGGGGAAGCATAAGGAGACAAGAAGTGGGGAAGGGTCTTCCTTCCTAATTCCTTTCCTTTATCTTTTCTTTGTTCCTACTTCTCTTCCAATAAATATCATTTGAAACCTTTTATATTCTGGATAGTTTACAAGGTGAGTGAAATGAAGTCCAGGGAGTAGGTAAAAAGAAGCAAAGAGGAGACTCCAGGGGAAGATGGCGGCATGAGCAGGGTGGTGGAAATCTCCTCCCAAAACAATATGTATTTATGAAAATACAACAAATACAACTATTTCTAAAAGAGAGACCAGAAGATATAGGATGGCACCCAGTCTGCAGCTACACCTGAGAGGACTCGGCACCGTGCGAAGTGGGTAAGATACAGAACCATGACCCAGCGGGACCTGAGCACTCCCCAACCCCAGCACACTGGCGGAAGGAGAGGATTCAGAGCATGGAGGGAGTGGAAGTATAGGCCCGCGAAATAACCAGCCCTGGTGATCTGCTCCGGGAGCACTGACACACATCACGCAGTGTATCGGAGATTGGAGAGTCAGAGGTGCAAGATTTGAGCCGGGGAGCGCACCCGGGTCCTCCCAGCCAGCTCCCTAGGAAAAAAGAAAAGTGTGTGCTTTTTTAGTGGTCTTAAAGAGACAGGGGCCCAATGGAGGAACAGGATCATTCCAGCACACTAAGCCCAGCAGGATGGGAGTCCTGGCGAATTTCGGACCCCTTGGCTGGTGACTGGGAAAAAGTAGCCGCACTGAGACTTTACACAGAGATCAGCAGCCTCCCATTCGTTCCCACCTGGGCCAGAGCTACAAAGGGCCCTGCAGAGCTGCACGGCTGTGGCTGCGGAATACTGGAGCAATAGCGCCACCTACAGCATCCTCACAGAATCTACTCCCAGTGGGCGTTTTTTTTCTTGTTGTTTGTTTTCTTTCTTTCTCTCTTTCTTTTTTCTCCTTTTCTTTTCTTTTTTTTCTTTTTAAAAGTCTTAAAGAGCCCAGCTGACACGTGGCACCACCAGTGACGACTTCTATCGTCATGAAAAGACAGAGGAATATGGTACAAACAAAGCTCCAGACCCAGACAACACCAGAGAGGGAACCTGATGGGATGGAAATGCACAATCTTCCTGAAAAAGTATTCAGAATAAAAGTCATAGCCATACTGATGGATCTACAGAGAAATATGCAAGAGCTGAGGAGGAAGTGAGGGAAGTGAGGAAAGACAATGCAGAAATGAGACAAGCGATTGATGGGCTTAGCAGCAGACTGGACGAGATGCAAGAGACTGTTAATGGAATAGAAATCAGAGAACAGGAATACAGAGAACCTGAGGCAGAGAGAGATAAAAGGATCTCTAGGAATGAAAGAATATTAAGAGAACTGTGTGACCAATCCAAATGGAACAATATTCGCATTATAGGAGTACCAGAGGAAGAAGAGAGAGAAAAGGGGATAGAAAGTGTCTTTGAAGAAATAATTGCTGAAAACTTCCCCATGCTGGGGAAGGAAATAGTCTCGCAGTCCACGGAAGCCCACAGATCTCCCAACACAAGGGACCCACGGAAGACAACACCAAGACACATAATAATTAAAATGGCAAAGATCAAACATAAGGAGAGAGTATTAAAGGCAGCTAGAGAGGGAAAAAAGATCACCTACAAAGGAAAACGCATCAGACTATCATCAGACGTCTCAACAGAAAACTTACAGGCCAGAAGAGAATGGCATGATATATTTAATGTAATGAAACAGAAGGGCCTCAAACCAAGAATATTGTATCCAGCACGATTATCATTTAAATATGACGGAGAGATTAAACAATTTCCAGAAAAGTGAAAGCTGAGAGAATGTGCCTCCCATAAACGACCTCTACAGGACATCTTAAAGGAACTGCTCTAGAAGGAAGCACTCCTAAGGCTAAACAGAAGTCACCAGAGAAAATAAAATCATAGCAAAGAAAGCAGACCATCCAAATACTAACTAAAGGCAAAGAATAAAACACCTACTTTATAAAGAATGGAGGAGGAAGAATAAGAAGGGAGAGAAATAAAGAAACATCAGATTGTGTATAAAATAACAAGAAAGTTAAGTTAGATTGTTAGATAGTAAAGAAGCAACCCTTGAACCTTTGGTAACCAGGAATCTAAAGCCAGCAATGGCAATAAGTACCTATCTATCAATAATCACCCTAAATGTAAATGGACTGAATACACCAATCAAAAGACACAGAGTAATAGAATGGATAAAAAAGCAAGACCCATCTATATGCTGCTTACAAGAGACTCACCACAAACCCAAAGATATACACAGACTAAGAGTGAAGAGATGGAAAAAGATATTTCATGCAAACAACAAGGAGAAAAAAGCAGGTGTTGAAGTACTTGTATAAGACAAAATAGACTTCAAAATGAAGAAAGTAGCAAGAGATAAAGAAGGACATTACATAATGATATAGGGGTCAGTCCAACAAGAGGATATAACCATTATAAATATATATGCACCCAACAAGGAGAGCCGGCATATGTGAAACAAATACTAACAGAATTAAAGGAGGAAATAGAAAGCAATGCAGTTATTTTAGGAGACTTCAACACACCACTCACTCCAAAGGACAGATCAACCAGACAGAAAATAAGTAAAGACACAGAGGCACTGAATAACACACTAGAACAGATGGACCTAACAGACATCTACAGAACTGTACACCAAAAGCAACAGAATACACATTCTTCTCAAGTGTACATGGAACATTTTCCAGAATAGACCACATACTAGGCCACAAAAAGAACCTCAGTAAATTCAAAAATACTGAAATTCTACCAATCAACTTCTCAGATTACAAAGGTATAAAACTAGAAATAAATTTTAGAAAGAAAACAAAAAGGCTCACAAATCCATGGAGACTTAACAACATTCTCCTAATTAATCAATGGGTTAACGACCAAATCAAAACAGAAATCAAAGAATATATGGAGACTAATGACAACAACAACACAAAGCCACAACCTCTGTGGGACGCAGCAAAGGCAGTTCTAAGAGGAAAGTACATTGCAATGCAGGCCTATTTAAAGAGGGAAGAACATTCCCAAATGAATAGTCTAAAGACACAATTACTGAAATTGGAAAAAGAAGAACAAATGAGGCCCAAAGTCACCAGAAGAAGGGACATAATAAAGATTAGAGAAGAAATAAATAAAATTGAGAAGAATAAAACAATAGAAAAAATCAATGAAACCAAGAGCTGGTTCTTTGAAAAAATATACAAAATAGATAAACTCCTAGACAGACTCATTAAGAGAAAAAGACAATCACACATATAAACAGAATCAGAAATGAGAAAGGAAAAATCACGATGGACCCCACAGAAATACAAAGAATTATAAGACAATATTATGAGAATCTATATGCTAACAAGCTGGAAAACCTATTAGAAATGGACAACTTCTTAGAAAAATACAACCTTCCAAGACTGACCAAGCAAGAAACAGAAAAACTAAACAGACCAATCACCAGCAATGAAACTGAAGAGGTAATCAAAAAACTACCCAAGAACAAAACCCCTGGGCCTGATGGATTCACCTCTGAATTCTACCAGACATATAGAGAAGAAATAACACCCATTCTCCTTAAAGTTTCCCAAAAAATAAAAGAGGAGGGAATACTTCCAAACTCATTATATGAAGCCAGCATCATTCTAATACCAAAATCTGGCAAAGACCTCACCAAAAAAGAAAATTACAGACCAATATCCTTGATGAACGTAGATGCAAAAATACTCAACAAAATATTAGCAAACTGAATTCAAAAATACATCAACAGGATCATACACCATGATCAAGTGGGATTCATCCCAGGGATACAAGGATGGTACACCACTCGAAAATCCATCAACATCATCCACCACATCAACAAAAAGAAGAACAAAAACCACATGATCATCTCCATAGATGCTGAAAAAGCATTTGACAAAATTCAGCATCCATTCATGATTAAAACTCTCAACAAAATGGATATAAAGGGCAAGCAACTCAACATCTATTACAAACCCACAGGTAACATCATACTTAACAGCAAAAAGCTGAAAGCTTTTCATCTAAGATTGGGAACAAAACAGAGATGCCCACTCTCTCCACTGTTATTCAACATAGTACTGGAGGTCCTAGCCACGGCAATCAGACAAAACAAAGACATACAAGGCATCCAGATTGGTAAAGAACAAGTCAAATTGACACTATTTGCAGATGACATGATATTGTACATAAAAAACCCTAAAGACTCCACTACAAAATACTAGAACTAATATCTGAATTCAGTAAAGTTGCAGGATACAAAATTAACACACAGAAATCTGTTGCTTTCCTATACACTAACGATGAGCTAACAGAAAGAGAAATCAGGGAAACAATTCCATTCACAATTGCATCAAAAAGAATAAAATACCTAGGAATAAACCTAACGAAGGAAGTGAAAGACCTATACCCTGAAAACTACAAGACACTCCTAAGAGAAATTAAAGAGGACACTAACAAATGGAAATTCATTGCATGTTCTTGGCTAGGAACAATAAATATTGTCAAAATGGCTATACTACCTAAAGCAATCTACAGATTCAACGCAATCCCTTTCAAAATACCAACAGCTTTATTCAACGAACTGGAACAAATAGTTCTAAAATTCATATGGAACCACAAAAGACCACGAATAGCCAAAGCAATCGTGAGAAGGAGGAATAAAACAGGGGGAATTATGCTCCCTGACTTCAAACTCTACTACAAAGCCACAGTAATTAAGACAATTTGGTATTGGCACAAAACAGACCCACAGACCAGTGGAACAGAATAGAAAATCCAAACATTAACCCAAACATATACAGTCAATTAATATATGATAAAGAAGCCTTAGATATACAATGGGGAGATGACAGCCTCTTCAGGAGCTCGTATCGGAAAAAATGGACAGCTACATGTAAGAGAATGAAACCGGACTACTGTCTAACCCCATACAGAAAAGTAAACTCAAAATGGATCAAAGACCTGAATGTAGGTCATGAAACTATAAAGCTCTTAGAAAAAAACATAGGCAAAAATCTCTTGGACATAAACATGAGTGACTTCTTCATGAACATATCTCCCTGGGCAAGGGAAACAAAAGCAAAAATGAACAAGTGGGACTATATCAAACTGAAAAGCTTCTGTACAGCAAAGGACACCATCAGTACAACAAAAAGACATCCTACTGTATGGGAGAATATACTCATAAATGAAGCATCTGATAAGGGGTTGACATCCAAAATATATAAAGAACTCGTGCACCTCAACAAACAAAAAGCAAATAATCCAATTAAGAAATGGGCAGAGGACATGAATACACACTTCTCCAAAGAAGAAATTCGTATGGCCAACAGGCACATGAGAAGATGCTCCATATCGCTAATCATCAGAGAAATGCAAATTAAAACCACAATGAGATATCACCTCACACCACTCATGATGGCCAACATGCAAAACACAAACAACAATAAATGTTGGCGAGGATGTGGAGAAAAGGGAACCCTCCTACACTGCTGGTGGGAATTCAAATTAGTTCAACCATTGTGGAAAGCAGTATGGAGGTTCCTCAAAAAACTCAAAATAGAAATACTATTTGACCCAGGAATCCCACTCCTAGGAATTTACCCTAAGATGCAGCAGCCCAGTGTGAAAAAGACATATGCACCCCTATGTTTATCGCAGCACTATTCACAATAGCCAAGAAATGGAAGCAGCCTAAGTGTCCATCAGTAGATGAATGGATAAAGCAGATGTGGTACATATACACAATGGAATATTATTCAGCCATAAGAAGAAAACAAATCCTACCATTTGCAACAACATGGACGGAGCTAGAAGGTATTATGCTGAGTGAAATAAGCCAAGCGGAAGAAGACAAGTATCAAATGATTTCACTCATATGAGAAGCATAAGAGCAAAGAAAAAAACTGAAAGAAAAAAAACAGTAGCAGACTCATAGAACCCAAGAATGGACTAATAGTTACCAAAGAGAAAGGGACTAGGGAGGATGGGTGGAATGGGAGGGACAAGGATGAAAGAGGGGCATTACAATTAGCAGACGTAATGTTGTGCGGGGGCGCGGGGAGGGCTGTACATCTTAGAGAAGACAAGTAGTTATTCTATAGCATCTCACTACGCTTATGGACAGTGACTGTAATGGGGTTGCTGGGGGGGACCTGATGTAGTGGGTAGTTTAATAACCATAGTATTGCACATGTAATTGTAGATTAATGATACCAAAAAAAAAAAAAAGAAGCAAAGAGACAGAGGCAAGAACAATTGATTGCATGTGTAGAAATATACAAAGTTCAGGAGTAATGGTGGCAAGCTAGCCTGGGCTCAGAATACACAGTGTACACATGCCTGGAGATGGGGTTTGTATATTAGCCAATAAGTAAAAGTTATCTTTGAAAAGTAATTATTAGTTACCTTTTAAAAGTGACTAATGGACCTGGAGGGCATTATGCTAAATGAAATAAGGTGGACAGAGAAAGACAAATACTGTGTGATCTCACTTATATACGTGGAATAGCAAAACAAAACAAAAACCAAACTCATAGAAACAGGGAACAATTGGTGGGGGGATGTGTGGGAAATGGGTAAAGGGGATCAAAATGTACAAAGTCCCAGTAACCAGATAAGTAAGTCCTGGTTGTATAATGCAGTGTAGTGACTATAGTTAGTAACATTGTATGGTGTATTTAAAAGTTGCTAAGAGAATAAATCTTAGTTCTCATCAGAAGGGAAAACATTTGTAACTATGTGTGGTGATGGATGTTAATTAGACTTATTGTGGTGATCATTCTGCAATACATACATATATTGAATCACTATGTTGTACATCTGAAACTAGTGTAATGCTATTTGTCAACTGTATCTCAATAAAAGAGAAAAACAAATACATAAAAGTGGTTAAGAGATATGATGGAATTTATAATCTGCATTATAACTGGTAATTGTGCTACAGATGGATTTGAAGAGGAAGGAGGAAGGGTGTGTTAGGCCCCTATGTCAGTCATCTAAGGGGATACTCAAGACTTGAAATTAGGAGTGTGGCCAGGAGGATAAACAAGAGGGGATCAATTGGAAAATAAAATAGGAAATAAAGTAATTCAACGTTATAGGTTGAATGGATATGGGGACAGAGGGAGAGGGGAATGAGTTGACACCGGTGTTTAGACTGAGGGACATGGTGCTGCCAGCAAGGAAGAGCAGGTATGGGTAGATGTCAGTTTTGAACACATTGTACTGAAGGTCACTAATGTACCCACATAGCAGTGTCCCCACGTTGTATATGTAAGGCTGAAGCTTGGTGTAGAGTCTTAGATGCATATTCAAATTTTAGAGTCATCAGCTTTTAGTTGATAGTCAAGATAATAATGGTTATGAGATTACTGATAAAGAATTGAAGAGAGAGAAGAAAAGTGGCCTCAAAATAGTGGTGGGAGCCGTTATTTTAGGAAGAGATGAAGGATGAGGACACTGGATAGGCAGGAAATGGAAAATCAGAGCTGGATGAGGAAAACTAGGAGTGCATGGTAAAAGTAAGGGGATGGTACATGCGAGGAATGGGGCTAGTTGGCTCTACTGAACAGAGCCTCAAAGCCAGTAACAGGGCACCTGTGGTGTGAGTGCTGGACTGGGCTGTGGGCAGTCGCTGCTGACTCCCAGCAAGGGTGGCATCAGCTGGGTGGTAAGGGCAGAAGCAACTCTGGCATGAAGTGAAAGATAAATAAATAGGACACAAAGAAACTGAGATTCAGGCTTGCTGCTGTCTGAGAATTCTGGAGGAGACAAGGAGGAAACCAGGTTCTAGAGGAGGATGGTGGAACATCTCTCTCGGCGGCGAGGGACTGGAGCACACCAAAAAGCCCAGAAGAAAGCCCATTGGAAAGGGAGAGCTTCCAGAACTAAATCTAGCTCATCACACTCTGTTTGATGTGAGGCCTTCACATGGCTCATTTTAGATCAAGAAGGAGGAATGATGAAGCGATATCCCAGAGGAGGAGAGGCAGCAGGGGTCGGGGTGGGGAGGGGCGACTTCTCTGGGAAACTGGATACTGGCTGACCAGGATGAATGTGGACATTAGGAGGGGTGGGGAGGAGGTGAAGGGGCGGGCTGAGAGTTGATTTACCTTTTCAGTTTGGAGGGTGAACTTAGGAGGGATTGTCTTCCGCTAGGAATTGAAGGGAGGGAGGTCATAATCCACAGGGGATTCCTGCGACCACAGGGCTGTATGTGTGTGATGGGGAGAATGAGAGTGGGAGCTGAGCAGGAGACAGACCAGGCAGCTGAGGCTGAGGACCACGAACGCATTCTCCAGTGCCGCTCCAGCCGCAGCAGTGAGTGCCAGCAGGGGGGACACTGACCTGGGACTGGACTTCCGTGGGGAGGGATGGAGCAGAGGCTGCGGACAGCAAGGACTGAGAGGACTGATGGAACTGCACTTCAGATGACCCAGCGCGGGGTCTGGGCCTCTGCCGTGGGTGTGGCTCGCGACCAGCTGAGCGAGTTCACCGCCCTGAACTAGAGGCTCTGGCCATGACCGCGGAAGGTGCGAGACTCACCTACAGAGCAGCACCGGTAGGGGGAACAGCAAAATGTCACAGTTGATGACGAAAGCAGCACCCATAGAAAAAATGAGTGTTCGCGTTAAAGATATTAAAGTTAAATGGCTCAACAGAGATTCACTTGATGCTGTACTCCCCTAGAAAAATACCAAGAAACATCTGTGTATGTGTGTATATGTGCATAGGTGTGTATATGTATACATGAATATTTAATATTTTACTAATCAAATTTCTGTGATTACTTTCAAGTATATGTTAAAGTGCCCCTTGCAAATAGCCTTTAGCGGTTGTCATCCTGGGATGATCGTACATCCATCGGCAAATATTCACACCATTGCTGTCCATCCAGATTGCCTTGCCTCATAATGTACTGTAATCAAAGAAAATCCATACTTAAAGCATCTATTGAGATATAATTTACATGCCATCAAATTTACTGATTTAAATTGTAAAATTCAATGGTTTTTAGCATATTTGCAGTGTTTTTGCAACCATAGTCGCGCAGACATTACTATACTCTAATTTTAGAATATTTTCATCTCCAGCAAGGAACCTCATACCGATGAACAGTGGGTCCCTAGAGACTCCCAGCTCTAGGCAACCACTAATCTACTTTCCATCCCACAGATTTGCTTATGGTGGACGTTTGGTCCCTTGTGCTTTAGTATTCTCTCTTACTCTTTCCCCTTTGAATATATAAATTACCGCACACCTAGCAAAGCCAGGGAATGTCCTCTGGCTTGTGGCTCAGGATCGCCCCTCATATTTCTTTCTGCACTTAGATCTTCAGTAAATGGCAGAGCCTTTCCTCCGGAGGCTGGGCAGGTAATCGTCTCCACCACAGTGCCGTGGAAGCTGTCGCTTGGTCCCTTGCCTGCATGTGATGGCTATGCTGCATACTTGTTCATGCCTGATTTGGGGCACTGGCCCAGGTGATGTCATTCTAAACAGCTGGTTTTCTAGCCCTCCAAATGAAGCAATAGTCTTCCTTTCTGAGTTTAGCTTTCATTTTAATCAAAGTTATGTAGAAACATAATATAAAGAGTCAAACAGTTCTATGACACTGCATTTGAGAACCAGCACCCTCCTAACCAGCTGACACTCCATCTCCAATTTTCAGATGCCCAAACTTTCACCATTTTTAGTTTTCATCATCATCCACCACCACCGTCATCATATCATTAACATCATTTTGGTATTTACTTCCATAAATCTAAATATCAAGTTTATATTGCTACTTAACTGATTTTTTTTTAGTGTTGTAAATTATATGTTGACTTATTTTTCTTGTATGTAACCCACACATAGCCATGTTTTTGGATAGATTGATATTCAGTGTTCTCAGAGCTGAAACCTGTAGTATATACTCACCTATACTTTCTTGAATTTAATTCTTTCATCTGATTGATTAATCACATTTTTGTTGTGGTTTGCTCAGCTTCCCTTATCACTAATTCATCCATCTCTCCCTCTTAGATCCCCTTAAATTTAACATATTCTATCAATTTTATCTTCTTGGAGGCATTTCTTTTGGGGCTTTCTGAATGCTGCAATCTGGACTGGTTCCCTTTTAAAGAGACCTGGTGCCCCGGACTCCCTGTTCCTTGGACTCTGTGTATGCCTTTTTTTGGTTTGTTTTTCCATTTGGGGAGTTATATCCTTCCATAACTTTCTGAGAGAGGATTCACAGAAGATAACATCTTTTGAAATCTTGAATATATGAAATTATTAGTTTTATTTTCATTCATCATATATTTTGTTGAGTATAGACCTGTCTATGGGGAGTAGCCTCCTTCAGAATTTTAAAAGTGATGTTCAATAGACTTTGAAGTTGTTGCATCAATATCGAGAAGACCAAAGCCATTTCCATTTTTGATCCTTTATGACTTCCTTTGGCCTTGCTTTCCTCTGGAAGCTTTTAAAATCATCTCCTTTATTCCTAGTTACACTGGAAACCCGGTCTCTTTTAATACAGAACACTTCACTTCTTACACTTCCGGTCACCGAATGTCGGGGGGGGGGGAGTTCCCCACCAAGGAACTCCCTGTGACACCAGTAAGACATCCTACAGTCCAACTCAATCCTCACACCATCTGCCTGGAGACAGCATTAGATCTCACGGACTGAATGCTCAGTTCCACAGGACTGCCCCGGGCTTAGGTGTCATTTGAAAGTCCACATTGTCACCTATTCTTCTGAATGATCCAGTATAAATCTGAGGTTCCCAAGACCCCCTCCTTGGGTTCAATTAATTTGCTAGAGCAGCTCACACAACTCAGGAAAACACTTACTTACGTTTACTAGTTTATTAAAGTTGTGATAAAGGACACGGAAAAACAGCCAGATGAAAAAGATGCATAGGAGAGACCCAGGAAGGTCCTGAGGACAGAAGCTAATGTCCTCATGGAGTTGGGATGCATCACCCCCCAAGTGCATGGATGTGACCCCTGACCTAGAAACACACTGAACCCTGTAATTCTGGAATTTTTATGGAGGCTTCTTCATGTAGGCATGATCAGCCAGTAACTCATTTTCAACAACTCGCCCCTCCCTAGAGACATAAAGAGGTGGGGGATGGGGTGAAAATCCCCAGCTTCTAATCACAGCTTGGCCCTTCCGGTGAGCAGCCCCGCCGGCCGAGAGCCCACCCAGAGTCACCTCACGAGAACAGGAGATACTGTTAGTGCTCTTGTCACTTAGGAATTTACAAGAATTTTGGGATCTCTGTGCCTGGAACCAGGAACAGATACACATATGTATATATTTTTTCTATTCCCTCACTTATTAGGAAGTACCTTGATTCAGATCCATTTTTGCCTCATTTTCCCAGACACCCATGGAATCTCTGTCTGACAATGTATATTCTTCAATTTCTGGAAGAGGTCTTTAAAACTCAGGTGTCAATCTTTTTATTCCTTTTTTCTATATCTGGAACTCCTATTAGTTGGCTATTAGACTTTCTGGAATGATTGTTTAATATTCTTGTGTTTTTTCTTTTTCTCCCCATTAAAATTCTTTTGACTTTAATTTCTGGTAGATTTTTCCCAACTTCATCTTTCAATCCATCCACTGAGTTTTTAATATATGCACTGCATTTTGAATTTCTAGGAGCATTATTTTTCTTTTGAATTTCTTTCTCTCCTTTTACATGTAGCACACTCCATTCTTGCTTTCACAAATGTAATATCTCCTTTTACTCCTCTGAGCTTATTGCTGCTAGCTAATTTTTAGAAGTTTTAATCTCTGTGCCACGCATATCTCTGTTTTTCTCCAAGTTGCTTCTTTCTCTTGTTTTGATCTTTTTCGTATCAGAGGCTTTCCACAGATGGATGAGCCTTGGCTATCTACTCAGATTTAAGACTAAAAAGCAGCTGATTGGAGCTTCTCTACAAACACCTGGAGCTTGTTGACTATACATTTCATGGTATGATGATGTGACTGAGGCATTGCAGTGAGAAAACCCAAGTCTGTCATTTACATTTTATGTGTTGAGAAGAGTAACAGGTCTGAGAGTTTTAATGAATCTCTCTCTATTGGCTTATAATTTACATTTCTTGGGTCTCCGAAAGCTATCATCACTCTCAGTATCTTTTGGCCTTCAACATCTTATTGATGTTTTCCCCTCTTTTATTCCTTTGAATTTCTGAGTTTATTCCTTTAACAGATTTTTACTCCTCTTAGTAGAGTTTCAAGAAGGAACAATATTCTATAAGTAAGTCCCTCTCTTTTTTATTTAATCATCCACAGTTAGATTCTATAACTTACACTTATTACAACTTATATACAGACACACAAATAATTATAATTCAACTTAAAACATGTTTTAATGAAAGGAAGTGCCAGATGTGTTGAGCATGTAGAGAATAAGTATGAATTCAATTACAAAGTTCAGAAAGTCTTCACTTTTTTGGTATTTAGGACTTAAAATATAAAATCAGCTTTGCTATTCATTATAGAAAATGAAATAAATCTTACCACCATGATTTTAAAAGAACATTATTGGGTTCTTTCATTAGACTTCATATTTATATACTCAAAACAAGTATCTTAATTGGGATTAATATCTCATATTATAAATAAGGAAAGTGGGGCTCAGAGATATTTATTTTTTAAATAATTAAAATTTTCTACTAAGAAATGATAGAGCTTGAGTGGAAATAGAGTTTCCTATTTCTCCAAACCTATGGAATATACAGAGAATGAAATAAGGACCTCTATCAGAAGCAAAAAGGACATCCCTACTTGCTGACAAATAGACACCTCTCAGAGTTTTTAGGAATAAACTTTAGTACCAATTTGTGCAATACCTAAGTGCATTTTCTCTCCCCATCTCAGTGATAAATATCCCACTTAGGTGTTTTTTACTTCCGACTCTTGTACCTATTATGTGTACAGAATAGAAGAAAAACATCTTTTTCAAAAGTGTGGAAGGAAACTGAATCAAATCACTTAACTTACATTTGGGAGCTTGTGGATTCATTTTTCTCACCTCTTTCTGTCCCATATCTCCATGGTTTCCAAAGTGTGTCTGTCTTGCGTGTTAGCAGGAGCAGAACTATGAAACAGGCCACATGTGTCCAGCATGTACGGGTGCTCAAACATCCTTTCTACCTGCTCAGTCTTCCACGACCATGCTTTTGGGGCTTGTCATCCTTGTTCCATGACTGAGCCGTAGTAAACACTCCTCATGTGATTCCTTTCCCTCAGGTGGTCATTGGTTTGGACCCAAGTGGCGTTAAGTGTATCTGCTGATTTTCTTTACAGCATTGCATCCATACCATTGGGTTAGCACTTAGCTCATTTATTCTCTCACTTCTCCTTTGTAAGACACTGACTGAGTACCAACTTCGTGCAGGAAACTGATTAATGTTAGAGAAACAGAAATAAAACTTAAAATTCATTAGTGCTTATTTTGCATGAGACCCCTTGTAAATACTTTACATGTATTGTCTTGGTTCTCATATTTCAAATTTCTATGAATTTCCATTTATTAATATTACCTTTATGTCATTTTACAGATGAGAACTTTTGGAGTACAGAGACTTTATGTAATTTGCCCCAAATACAATTTATATACTAATTGTGGATCCTGGACTTGAACAAGAGCAGTCTGGAAAGAAAGCTTTCACCCAGCTCCCTGCATTGTAGGGTCAAGATCAGCCCTGTTCTTGAGAGGCTCATTTGGCATTCACTGGCTGGAAATTTTAGTTAACATTTTAAACATGTTTGTGTGTCCATAGACCTTTTATAAATATTCAGAGTAAAAGCCCTTCCAGCCAGCTGAATAGCAAAGAAGGCACTTAGAATTTATAGAGGAATGCACTCAGTGTAGGCCAAATGCCCTGAAGGTCAGGAAGCTTCTGTGCCCCCCAGGCCACACCAAACGCCCAGGCCAGTCCTAACAGGATCAAACAACAGTACAGTCAGATCTTCCCCCAACAAAGTGGTAAAAGGAAGAACACCAGGCTAGACTTGAAAAACTGTCAGAATATTGGCTCTTTCTGGGTTTGGGGATTTGAAAGCCAATCACTTACTTCCCTGCACCTCTGATTTTAAGTATGTAAAATGATGAACCTAATACCAGATGACCTACCTCATCTTGTTTGAGTGTAAAAGTATAGCTAGCATATGAGAGAGCTTCAAAGCTCTAGGGAAAACGTTAGCACTCATGGTGTCCATGTGACAAAGTCAGCAGCTGGGCAGAAAATGCGGTCCTGTAGTGAGTCTCATTTCCTGTCCGTAGGCAAGGTTTTCCCTTGGCTCCCAGGAGAGGGCACCGGCCTGGTTTCCTCCCACTTGGCTGGCTGCCCCTCTTTAAAGCCTCTTTGTTAACTCCTCCTCTTCATCTTGACCTTGCTAAACTGGAGCCCCTGAGGCTCAGCCCTTGGTCCTTGTCTCTTGTCTCTCTCACTTTCTACGTGATCTCATCCACGCTAATGGCTCTTGGAATCACACCTTCAGCTCAGCCCTCTCTCCTGCGCTCCAGATCCAGCAGCAAGGGCAATGATTTCAAAAAACAAAAAGTTACATCGGGTGACTGATTCCCCTACTTAAGACTCTCCAGTGCCTCCTGATCCCACTGAGAGGACGAGCTAAGGTCCTTACCGTCGCGGGCAGGCCTCACATGCCCTGGCTCCACAAACCCTCATAGCTCCCCGAGCCTGCCGGTGTGTCTCCACCTAACTCCCGGGGCTCCAGCCACACGAGCCTTCTTTCTGCTCCTTCAACACATGGGCATTCTTTTCCCCAGAGCCTTTGCACTGCTTTCCCTCAGCTGGGGCACCTATCCTGAAGATGTCCATATGGATAAATGCCTTGACTTGCTTGGTTCTTTCCTCAGTGTCACCTTCCAAGGGGGCCCATCCTGGACCACCCTGTTTATTGTGGCCCTGTCCCTGTGCCCCGAGAACCCGAAGCTCTGCTGAAATGTTTCCATAGCTCTTGTCACATCTTAACGTACTCCGTAATTTGCTTATGATTTTGGCCCTTATTGTTCACCTCTTCTATGCTAAAATATAAGCTCTGTGAGGACAGAAATGGTTTTTGTCTGTTTTAGTCAATGTTTCTTAAACATGCAGAATACTGTCTGCAGTGTGATGGACACCCAATTAACATCCATTGAATGAATGAATTCCAGAACATAATGCAAACGATAGTATTAAAATGTATCTGAAAGCTTAACATTTAGAAATCTTGGAATAAAGGGAGCATGGGATTAGATCTATGCTACTGTCACATGCTTGGACAGGACAATTCTCAGTTCCCAAACTTCTTTAATCCGTTTGTCTCCTGGGACTACCTACACAGGAGCCAGTCTGTCACTTACCCTTATAGAAAAATAGAGGGATTTTTGGAGAAGGGCTTTTGAAAATCAGAATTTTTTTTCTCTATTATCTCGTAAAATATTTATTTTTAGTCCTACTTAAGCAAAAACATTCTCTTGTTCTCTAGGATATTTCTTCTTCTTCTTACAAATACCTGATATTCCTTTAACCAATAATAATAAATCCCTTATTCTACAGTGAGAAAGAGCCCCAAAATTTAAATGCTTTTTCAGAACATTGTATTTAATCTAATTGAATCTAATCTACCCTGAATTCTAATGAAGTAATAAGCAGTAAATGTAAACAGCTGATATTGGATGCTTGCCTATTTCCATAAAAGAAAGAGCTTAGTGACTTAGAAGGCTCAAGATTCTGAATATTGGGGTCACCTAATGAAGGAAAGGGCACATGGTATAGGAGGTTGAAAATGAAAGTGGCAAATGTTTTAATTTAGACAAAATCACAGTCATCCTTGGCTATCTTCAGCAGATAGGAATTTTGCAGGCTTTGCCTCAGAACAGTGTAGAGGTGGCAATAAATTATAGATATACCCTGGGTCAGGCCTTCGAGGCCCCTCCAGGTGGTTGAGCCTCTCCAGGGGAGAGCTGGCACTACGCAAGAGCACAGCAGGGTAAGGGCCCTGCCAGAGGTTGAATGTTCATGGCCCCCTAAAGTTCCTGTGTCAAATCCTCATCCCCAATGTATTTGGAAGTGGGGGGTCTTTGGTAGGTGATTAGGCCATGAAGGCTGTGCATGAATGGATTAGGTCATGAATGGGATTTGTGCCCTGCTAAAAGGCCCCAGAGAGCTGGCTGGCCCCTCCTATCGCGTGTGGGTGCTGCAGGAAGAGCATTTGCGAACCTGGAAGTAGGCCCTCACCAGACATCAAATCACTGGCACCTTGACTTCGGACTCTCCAGACTCCAGAACTTTGGGAAATAAGTATCTGTTGTTTATAAGCCACTCAGACTATGGTCTCCTGTCATCACACCCTGAAGGGGCTGAGACCTGCCCACGGGTCTTGCTGCCAAGTTCTTTGGGCACCTCTGTTTCCCACTATTTTCTACTATGTCCTTTTTTGCCAATGGTCATTTATTTTAATCAGGAGGAATAATTTGCCAAGCATTATTTTTCTTAAGACAAAACAATTAATTATTCAATCAAACGACAAGAGTTTAGTAAACTTCAGCTTAGCCAGACTGTGGCATAAGAAGAAAGAGGTTGTGTAAATATAGTTGCCTATCTACTGAGTGGAATGAACTTCTTACTTAATTTCCCACTCTACCAACTGACTATTTTTCCAGAAATAATTCCTATTTTATGCCTCATGATGATGTTTCCCTACTTAGAAAAATACTCACTGTTCATAATTTCCCATCATCTGCAGCCAAATACACATATGGGCACATGAAACAGATTGAATCTAGGGATCTAAGAAAAAAGTTTGCTTACAGAAGCATTGCTTTCCATAATCTCTTCCTTGGTTTAATAATGTACCTTCAAATAGCAAAGATCATGGTACTTTCTATGATTGTAATATTGAACACTTTAAGAATATCCCATCGAATTCTTCTCCCCTCAGCTTAGAGACTAAATTAGACACCAATTTAACAAGTCACACAAAGAGGGGATATCAAGAAATACAGAACGCTTTCCCCCAAATTTCCATATAACCTTGAATATGCATATCTTTCTCATTTACACTACCAGGATTCATATTTTTATTCCCATGTCTTGCAGTAATTTCAAGTCCATAAATAATTTTGCCTATTAAATCTTAACATGTGAGAGAATTACATATTTTTCTGTGACTGTCAGTTCACTGAACTACTAAATCCACTTTAGTCTGTACTTGGTGATCTAGAGAAACTGTGAAATGATCTCATGTTGTTAACAGAAGGGGCAGCTTAAATCTATAAACAACTTGTTAGCATAAGTTTTAAACCTTTAAATATTCCTTTGGTATGAATCATCTTTCAAGGCCTGTCTTCCATATTGTCTCTAAATGCACAAAAACAGGATAGACTGGTTACTAGAGTCAGCTTTATAAACTCAGCCTTCTTGGTTTCTCGGTTTCAGGCGGGGTAGCAAGAATATCGCCATCCTCGTCTTGTCCAAGAGCAAGTGGAGTGCTGTGGGTGCATTCCAAAGTGTCTGGAAACCTCGCTCTGACATAAGGACAGCTTCTCCTATCGGGGAGAGCATTCAGAAGCCACAGATGGTTCGGGAACACACAACTGGGCCAAGTTTTAACATTTCAGTCTTGTCACATTGGGTTTTGTTTCCCAGAAATAACGCAGCCAAGTATCTTGAAACTTTTGCCCCTGGCAGGAGGATTCTTCCCCGCAGTTGTTAGTCAGGAGATCAGGGTCCCAATTCTTCTTTCATTAGATAGAGATTAAGTCAGTGCAACTGCCTAATAGTATTCGGCCCAAGCAAGTCATACCTTATTTTTAAGTTGGGCTACTTTCAGCTCCTGGAAACAAAAATAATTGAAAAGCATCTTATATTTTGTCAGTTTCTCATAACACCTTTATGACGTGGAGGAGTGTGACTGAGGCATCACTGCAAACACGGGCGGGGGAGATGGGGTCCTTGCTTTCCATGCAGGGAAGAGCAAAATGAGGTCACACGTGACAAATGCTGGCATCCATTAGAGCTTTTCTTCTAAAACCGGTCATTATCATTTATCAAGCTCTAAGTCACCTAAATTGAAAGTAGCCTATGTTTATGTCTGCAGATTAGTGGGTACAAAAAAGGCTTGGGCTCCCAACGGGCCCGTGGAGGGAAGAGCTTGGAGGATGGAAGAAGGTCACATCTGCTGCTGCCTCATGTTGTAGGAGGCTGGAAGGAAGCCTGGAGCCCGATGGGATTCAAGTTCCTAATTTCTCAAGATACGTTTTTTTTTTCTTAATCATGAATTGCAAAGGAAGATCTGTGGGAAGTCTCAGCTCCCACTCAGAGGATGAGCTGTGTGGTGGGGGCTGTGACTCACCGGCCAGGGTGGTGTTTCCGTCCTTGCTGAGCCACATTCTCACGCTCCTTTGGAGGCTTCTCTCCCAAATTGAAAACAGTCCTTAAACATGAGAAGTCAGGTGATGGGAAAGTCATTTCTTGAAGGACCACATCATTGTAATGACCTGGCCTTTATCCTCCTGCTCATCCTGGTCTTTAGGTGTGTGAAATTGTTTGTTGGAAGAGACAAAAAGGCACCTTCCTTTCCCGCTGAGCTGGCTTGTGCACCTTTGTTTGCCAACGGTGGAGCAGCTGAGTCCCACTGGAAAGCACGATGCAGAAGAGTTCATTGAAAGAACCCCTGACCGCTCCCCCTGATGGTCCAGCATGGCTGATCCCTGGGGAGGGGGAGGGGATGGGCTCTGACTGCCCCACCCGAGTCAGAGTGAGGAGCTAGGCAGAGGCTGGTACGGTTCCAAGGAGTGCCCTCAACTACCTCTGGGCTTGTGCTGACATGTATGTGTATGATCCTCAAGTGAACCCCAATTTCCTAGTCATTTAAGCGGTTTAATTTATGGCTTCATTCTAGAAGTACCTCTATATTTAGGGTTTTTCCAAACATAGAGACATAAAACAGTCTGAAAACTAAGTCATAATAAGTCCCAGTAGGTGGCCCTTCTGTCATGGGTTTGTGTGATGGCGAACTTTGTCTTTTCTTTTATGACAAGATTCCTCTGAAAAGATCACACCTCTGGTTCTATCTTTGTGCTTCATGTACAAAGACATTAAAATAACCCAAGATATGTGATAGCCTTCCCACTCTAAAATATCTTTAGATGGCATGCCCTCCATCGTAAATCTATGTCTTGAAATAGTAACTCCTAGGTTGGAAATGTTTCTATCCATACAGCATTACAGCTTTCTATGAAATATTAGTAATTGTCTCCACTTCCAAACCCATTTTATTGATGAAGACCTGGAAAGGTAAGGGACATGGAGAAAAAAATAAGTGCATACTAAATTCCCAATCTTCTTTAAAGGACCTAATGAAATGAGGTGCTAGTAGATATATTAATGGCTTATTATAGTATTTTTTCCAAGGACGTTGCTAATACCTGAATCCTGTTCCAGACCAATCACTTGTACCTTCCTTGTCTCCAGCAGAAGTGCATGCACAGAGATATATATCCAGCAGAACAAGGCAAATAACACTTGTTCTTAGGTGGGTCTTTGACTCCAATACCGATGGACTCTTATAAGCTAGGCTGGCTTTGGAGGATAGGTTTGCACCCTAATGCTGGTGAGCTCAAGAAGCCATGAATGCCCTAAACCCACACCTGAGGCATTTTGATGAGTGTAAACGTCAGTCCAAGGCCACAAGCACTCAGAGACCACTCCCAGGGGGTATGGAGAGCACTGTTAGCACTGCGGGCAGAGAAAGGAAGGAGCCGCTGAGGCAAGCACCATGCTGATACCCTGTAGTCTTGCATCTCCTGGGGCGGTAGGTCAGTAATAGCCTCAGCTCCTCGAGCTACAAGTAGTGAAGACGGCCTGTCAAGATGTGGATTTATTGACTGTGGATGGGGGAATAACAGGGTGTTAGCTGGCAGTAACTGGAAGCAGGGGCTCTGTGCCCCTGGACTCGCTCCACTTCTCCTGCGTTCTCCTTGAGACTGAAGTGTGCTGCTCACATATGTCTCTGGGCTCACAGATAACTGCCAAACAGGAAGGGATGTACATATCTCCTGGCTTCCATTCAGCAATCCTATGGGACACTTTTAATAGGGCCAGCTTCAGTCTTTACAGCAATTACAGCGGCCAGGGGGTGAAGGACAGTGACGGCTCAGCGTGCTTTTGATGCTCATCTTCATGCCCATGGGTCAAGACCTGCTGGCAGCATGCACGTGGGCTCCCTCCCTCCTTCCTTCCCTCCTTCCCTCCCTCCTTCCTTCCTTCCCTCTTTCCTTCCCTCCTTCCTTCCTTCCCTCCTTCCTTCCCTCCCTCCTTCCTTCCTTCCTTCCTTCCCTCCTTCCCTCCTTCCTTCCCTCCCTCCTTCCTTCCTTCCTTCCTTCCTTCCTTCCTTCCTTCCTTCTTTTTTTAATACAAGAAAATTTCACATAGTTTTTTTCCTCTTTAGCATAGATTTTAAGAGCACATCTGAAAAGAAGGCAGTGCTGAGAGATGCCCTTTGGGACCCCGCCCCCCCCTGGCTCTGACAGCCTACTGTGGTCTCGCTAGTGGACTATTACCAGGACACCATCCTGCATCTTTGCTTTCCCCAATGGAATGACTCTAATCTGGTACTTTTTTTAAAAAGCTGATACTTGATTATCTCTTGGTATGAACTACAGGCATCCAAAACTGTGGGGGTTTCTTGTTTTTTTACCTTTTACTCAAACTTGATAAAAAATTCCATTTTAGCCCAGACCCATTAAAGCTAGAAGGCTCAGAAGTGTATCGCAGGTCACATTCCAGTAAGAGAAACAGGACGAGGACTCAAGAACTTCTGGCCCTCAGCTCAGTACCATGTATGGTTCTCTGTACCAAAGAGCTTGTGTCTTACCACATTTAGCATTATAATTTAAAGACAAAATTGTTACAAAGTTTATATACCAAATATTTAATGATCTGTATAATCATCTTACTATATTATAAATAGGCATAAAGATTAAGTAGCTTGTGTAGATTATTACTACTAATATTTATGATATTGCTTTGTGGTCAAACCAAACATTTCTGATCTCATAATTAGTTTCCTATTGTTGCTGTAACAAATAACCACAAAATTAGTGGCTTAAAACAACACAAATCTATTGCGTTATAGTTCAGAAGACTTAAAATGAAGGTGTCTGCAGGGCTGCCTTCCTTCTGGAGACTCAAGAGGACAGTCCATTCCCTGCCTTCCACCCAAGTTCCTTGGTCTTTGGCCCCGAATCACTGACTCATGCTGTCATCACCACATGGCATTCTCTCACCCCAACTCTCCTGTTTCCTTCTATAATAAATAAGGACTTCTATGATTAGACTGGGCCTACCCAGATAATACAGAATACTCTCCCATCCCAAGATCCTTGCTTTAATCATATCCTGCAAAGTCTTTTCCATGTAAGTAATATAAGTTTCAGACATTAGTACTTAGACATCTCTGGGGGCCATTGTTTTGCTACTGCAAGGATCACCTGAAAATAAACAGAAAGGAATCCAGAGAAGGAGAAGCTGCCTTAGTGTCTGTCAGAAGCTCCTGGTTTTGTAATCCAGACCTTCATGAGAAGGTGCCTGTGCGGAACTCAGGTGGTGAGACTCCTCCCCATTCCTGGCTGACCCAATCACTGACTAGACTGTTGGGTAGGGGGTCAGTGGAGGTCTTCAAGAGACACTGGCGTGCATGGAAGGGGAGTTCCTTTAGAGAAAATCTCTGGGAGTGATTTAGGGGGAAGTTAAGGACAAAAAAGTGCCCAGGACAGACCTAGACAAGCTGACGAACTGCTCCCTCTGACTTCCTGTGAACTGTAAAGAAGAATATATTCCTCACGAAGTTGAAGGCCGAGGGATGGATTGCTATCAGGTGATTATCTCAGACGATGAAGGATGTCCTTGCTTCTGCTTTCTTCTCATTGTTGACCACTCTTTTTGTTTTGTTTTGTTTTCTAATTTCTCATTGTTTTATTATTGGAACAGAATATTATTGCCATCAGATATCCACTGCTAAAACGGGCTGTACTCTTAAGGTTGCACGCACAAGCAGAAATACAGAAATACACGTTGCCTCCATTGGCTGGGTGGGCGGGACACCCAGGGGACTGGCCTCTAGCTGAGGTGCGGCAGGCTCAGGTGTCCCTCACCTTTCTTATGATTCCCCAGTCAACATACAATCAAAGCACAATGGCAGGAATAAAAAACCCCACTCTTCTGGGGTCAGATATGTCCTCAGTGTGCCAAACATTAAGTAGGCATTCTGCTTATTTTTTAAGACATTTTTAATTTTAAAAAATACTATGTCCAAAGTATTGCCAAGTAACTTCAAGAGTATAGATTCATTTCCCCAGTAGAATCAGAAGAGATGCAACAACCCTTCCCCAGTGGACAGCAGGTCAGGGAGGTGCCATGAGTCTTCCCATGGTGAACAGGAAGTCAGGTAAATGAAGTGGAAGACTCCTACAGGAGATGGGGGACAGGGGCCTTGCAGATAAGAGGACATTATGCCAGGCACCTATGAGATATGTCCAAATCAGATACTACCCCTCAAGGAACGGAACCCTGGGGTTATCAGATCTGGATTCCATTATGCACTTGAGCCCCATAACAAACTGGCCCTACTCTGAATCCACAGCAGCAACTTCTCACTTCACCTCCCTGGGATTGTGCCTGTGACAGTCCTGTGCACATGACAGCTACAGCTTTACTAGACTTTGTGAAATGGACAGCCTTGTGAGCTTGGTAAAGCCCAGGACACTGCCAGGCTTGGGGTGCTGGCCCTGGTCAGGGTCCCTGTGCAGTCACCTCTCTGAGCAATACATACTTGTTTTCTGTCTCTACACCTTTTTAAAAAGGAACATTCCCATTGTTATCCCTACCAGTTGCAGAGCACAGCAGTGTCCACCTCTATCTCAGATTGACCACTGTAACCTGTCGTACTGAACGTAACCCCTGGGCCCCTCCACATGCCACCTGGTTGAATTCCTCCCCATTAAAGAAAGTCCAGTGCAGAGGCCTACCAAAGAGCTGATGCCTACAGCTGCCCTGGCCCTGTGGCAAGTCTGTCTTGGTGGCCTTGAATGGCCCTTTAGAAACCCCTTTGCCATTACTCCCTCCCTCTGCCATCTTATATGCTCATGTTACACTCTCACGGTTCAGAATCCCCACCTGTTCCAGTCCTGGCTTGTGCTCCAATTGTAAACAGCCTCAACCTCTCTTGCATCCTCAATGTACCTGCAGTGCCTGGCATCTGAGCAAGGTAGCTCACTTCTGATGAGCTGAAACTTACTAAGTTCGTGTTCTAATTTCTTGAAGAAGAAACTGGTTGACTTGAAGAAGCATCCTGTAGAATTCATAGATTCAGAACTACAATAATATGACTCAACTTGACTCCCATCCCTTTTTTAGGGACAGCAGACCAGGTGCATAGGATGGGAGGAGGGGAGAAGTTGACTTGCAGGTAAGGCAACTCAGGGAACAGTGCAGAAGCCTGTTTCCCTCTCTTCGTTGTGTTCAGCAAATGAGCAGGTGCAAAGTTATTTTTAATTGAGTTCTGCCTTGGGGCCTACACAGAACTAAAGCTTTCCATTGTGACCAGCTTTCTGTGCATTCAGAGCTGTTCATGGATGCCACAAGGATACTTCTCAGTTCATCTACTGTGTCATTTATAAAGATGGGAAACATTATAGAAAAAAGTACTAACCACTCCAAAACAGTCCTCTAAAGAGCAGAGAGATAAAATCCAATGTTTCTCACTGACAACCGGCTACAACTGAACTCTCCAGTAGATCTTTCCATGGTGATAGAAATGTTCATATCACCTCTGTCAGGTAGTTAGCCACTAGTCACATGTGGTTACTGAGCGCTTGAAATGTGACTGGCAAAATTAGGGAAATGAATTTTTAATTGAATTGAATTTTAAGTAATTTTTATGTAAATAGCCAGATGTAGCTAGTGGCTATCATATTGCAGAATAGAAGGGTAATGAGGTTTGGATTGTGGTGATAAAATCTAAAGTGATAGCTATAGAAATTAATGTAATGACTTAATCCGTTATATATTTGGGCTGTTCTGTTATTTCTAACAAAAGAGGAGTGTAATAGGACTTGATAAAATTTGCCATTTTATTCAAATCCTTCATTTTGTGCCTATATTTGGGTAAGTAAAGAAGACTATAACTATAAATGATAGTTCAAGCCAGTATAACTTCCAATGGAGATAAAGTGATTCTGTCGTTTCCATACATGAGGTTAATGAAACACTATTGTGTCTTTTACACTTATTTGGGAAGATTTTGGTTGTCAGACCAAAAAGAAGGAAGAGCTTTTAGAAAATGTAATAGCGCAGCATCTCAAAAATGGAAACTTTGAGAGGAGGAAAAGAAATTATTCAAACACAATTACTTCTAGCAACATGGAAGTTAAGAATGCAAGTCCCCAAATCCTGAAAATATTTTATTCAATCAGTCTTTTGGTAAAAAATTGCATTTCCCTAGCAACAAAGCAGCAGACAGACTTTTCCATCCAAGGCTGTTAGGCGCATACTGCACAAGGCCACAAATTATGTTATTCTGCTGCACAAAATAACAACGGACATTTCTTGAGCACTTGCTATGTGTCAGGCACTATTTTTTGCAACTTGCATGTATCAGCTCGTTTTATCCTTGTAAGAACACTATGATGTTGGTTACTAGTATGATTTATATTTTATAGTTGGCTAAACAGAGAGAGAAGTTAGGTGAGTCTCCCAAAGTTATAGAAGGAAAAGGTCTGTAGTTTGTGACTATTCACTCATATTAACACACATATTTAGTTCCTACGATAAGATTATAATTGTACTAAGCCATGAGAATATAAAACTGAAGAAAAGATTTTCCTCATGTCTCTGTCTTATTCGGGGACAAATAAGTAAACCAAAAGATAAAATAAGCTGCAAAAGAAGGGCTTACCTGTCCGATTCCCTCCCCTGCTCTGGCACAAGTGGGTTTCCAGATGCCTGATCCCTTTGCTTACAGGTCCGTCAGTCAAGAATATTGATCGATAAAGTCTGGGGTGAATGCCTGTCCCAATGGAGCTACTCACCTGTGTCTGAAGTTAGTGGCATTAGAATCACTTAGGGACTGGCTGGAAAAAGGCAAATTCCCAGGTCCCATCCCAGAGATACTGACTCAGAATGAGGGGAAAGGGGAGGGGTGCCTTCTTTCACTTAGGAAAATGCATTTCAGAGTGAATCCATAGTCCATTCTTATGTATTGCTTAGTATTATTCCATTTTATGGACATCTCAGTTTGTTTATCCTTTACGTATGGAAGGGCATCTTGCCTGTTTATAGTTTGGAACCATTCTGAGCCGCTGCCATTTACACTGGCAGGCAGGTTTTGGTGTGAGGAAGGCTTTCAATTCACTTGGGTAAACACCCAGGAATGGGAATGCCTAACTGTGTAAGTGTATGGTTAATTTTATAACAAGCTGTTTTCCAAAGTGGTAGTATCATTTTGCATTTCCACCAGCGATGAATGAGATTCCTGGTGCCCTGCATCATTGCCAGTATTTGGTATCATCCTTGTTTCATTGTTTGTTTTGCCATTCTAATAGGTGTGCAGTGTTCTATTACTGTGGTCTTAATTTTACTTTCCAAAGTACAAATATCGGCAATGTTGTCAGATAAGCATCTTTTAAATGCTTATTTGCCATCCTTACATTTTATTTGGTGAAGTGTTTGTTCAGATGTTTTGCACAATTTTCAAAATTGTGTACTTTATTCTCTCTTAGTGTTGAGTTTTTAGAGGTCTTTGTGTATTCTAGACACAAGTCCTTTATCATATATGTGACTTTTAAAACATTTTCTTCCAGCCTGTGGCTTGTCTTTTCATTCTTTTAACAACATATTTTCCAAAGCTAAGAATTTAATTTTGGCAAAGTTGAATTTCTCAGGTTTTAGTCTTCTATGAATCATGCTTTTGCTATTGTATCAGATTTTCTTCTATGCTTTCTTTTGGAAGTTTTATAGTTTAAAATTTTATATTTAGATCTATGGCCCCTTTGTATGAAGTGTGAAATGAAGTATGTGTGTGTTCATATTTTTGCACATGAATGTCCAATTGTTACAACACGATTTATTGACAAGCCTATCCTTTGTCCATTGAAAGCCTTTACACTTTTGTCAAAAATTAATCAACTAGATTTGTGAGTCTATTTCTGGACACTGTCTGCTATCCCACTGATCTGTGTCTATCTTTCATAAACCCCCTTGATCAACTGGGTCTTCCAACTTTGTTCTTGTTCAGGTTTATTCGAACTACTCTTAAGTTCTTTTAACTTTCCATATAGATTTTAGAATTAGCTTGTCAATATCTATAACAGTTGACTGAGATTTTGTTTAAGATGCATCTACAGATCTTGTAGTAAAGAATTAATATCTTACAAACTTGGAGCCTTCTGCTCCATAAACATGGTATACCTTTTCATTTAGAACTTTTTTTATTTTCTTTCATCAAGGTTTTACAGTTTTCAGCATATAAATTTTGCACTTGTTCTGTCTGATTCATACCTAGGTACTCGTGTGCGTGTGTGTGTGTGTGTGTGTGTGTGTGTGTTGCTTTTGGAAATGGCTTTATTTTTATTATTTAAAATCCTAGTTGTTCATTGCTTATACTTGCCTACTTAGGAATACTACTGTTATTAGTATTGATGACTATTATATATTGATCTTGTATAAAGAAAGATGAACTTGTTAAACTAGCTTACTTAGTTCTAATAGGGTTTTTTTCCTGTAGATTCTTTGGAATTTCTTATACACAGTCATATTGCCTAAGAATTGAAACAATTTTATTTCCTTTTCTTTCCTCTTTTTCTTCTTCCTTATCTCACTGGATGGAATTTCCAGGACATGGTTGTTCTTGATTCTGGGGGTGAAGGGATATATTGCACATTTTACCATTAAGCATGATGTTAGTTTTAGGGTTTCTTTTGTAGATAATCCTTATTAGATTAAGAAAGTTTGTTTAACTCCATTTGCTTAGAGTTTTTATCATGGACAAATACTGAGTTTTAGTGCATAACTTTTTCTGTATCAATCAATGATGATGGTATGGTTTTACTAATTAGTCTGTTAATATAGTAATTATATCAGTTGATTTTCAAATATTGAGCCAGCCTGCTATTCTGGCATGAACCCTACTTGGTAGTGAAATGTTATCCTTTTTACATATTTTATATTCAATTTGCTAATAAGTCACTGTTAAAGATTTTTACATCTATGGTTATGAGAGATTTTGGTTGTTAGTTTTTCTTCTTGTTATTTCCTCATGTGGTTTTGGTATTAAGGTAATGTTAGCCTTACAAAGCAGATTGGGAATGCTTTCTATTTTCTGGAAAAGATTATGTAGAACCTATGTCATTTCTTTCTTGAATGTTTGGAAGAATTTGCTAATGAAGTCATATGGACCGGGAGTATTTCTCTTTAGGGAGAGAAATCATGTTGAACTGCAAATTCAATTTTTAAAAAATAGTTATAGAACTATTTAATAATACCTTTAACGTAAATTTTGATAGGTTTTTTTTCTTTGAGCAATTAGTCCATTTTGTCTAATTTGTTGAACTTATGGCCATAGAATTGTTCATACTATTATCTACTTATCATTTGAATGACTCTGAGGTCAGTATTGATGTCCTTTTCATTTCTGAAATTGCAAGTATGTCTTTCTTTTTTTTTTCTCTCTCTCTCTCTCTTTTTTCTCTGTCCTTCTGGCTAGAGTTGTATCAATTTTTAAAAAGTTTTTCAAAGATAAAAAATTTTTCAAAGAACTAGTTTTAGGTTCATTGGTTTTCTGTATTTTTGGATTTCTCTTTCATTGATTTGTACTCTCATACTTATAATTTGCTTCCTTCTGTTAGTTTGGGGTTTATTTTGCTTTATTCCTATTGTTTCTCAAGGTGGATCTTTAGATATTTGATTTGACAGTCTTATTTTCTATAATGTTCATTTAAAATTATAAATTTCCACCTAAGTACTGTTTTAGATACAGCCCACAAATTTTTGCATATCATGTTTTCATTTTCCTTTACTTCTTAAAAAATTTTCTCTGAGACTTCCTCTTTGATCCTTAAATTATTCAGAAATATGTTGTTTACATATCTGAAGGTTTTTCTGATGCTCTTCCCTTACTAATTTCTAGTTTAATTCTATTATGGTCTGACACATACTCCATGTAATTTCTATTCTTTTGAACTTCTCATGGTTTGGTTTGTATCCCAGAATATGGTCTGTCTTCATGAATAATCTGTGTGCATTTGAGAAGAAAGTGTTTTCCACTGTTGGTGTGCAGAATGCCCTGTGGATATCAGTGAGGTCTAGTTGATTGACAGTGTTAGTATAACCATAAAGAAGAGCCATGCCACCACAAGTCCCCATGTCTACCCCTTCCTAAGGAGATTACTCTTGTCTTCAGGGGTTCAGGGACTTGCTGACCCTGCCAACTCTGGTGGAGTGTGTGCCAGCTTTCCAGCTCTCCTTATGCTCTGGCTTATCAGCAGCTTTCTTTTCTCCTTACCCGGCAAAGTCCAAGCCCTTCTACAAAGGAACTAGCTCCCTATCTTGTGCATATGTATATATTCACTCATTTTAATCATTTAGCCACTTAATAAATACTTACTGAGTGATTATTGTATGCCAGGCTGAGACTACTGGCATAAGCAAAAGAGAACAAACTATCCCTGCCCTCAAAGATTTTGTGTTTATGGTTCCATTTTATCAACCCATACCTATGAGGCAGTCAGAATTGGCCAATCTTCCTGCTTCAATTTCCAGAGTCATTATTCCAATGATTATAAAACATCCACTTGTGATTTTGAAGCACTATTTATTAGGATATGACACAGTCTTGTGGGACTTGCAAATGTAAGCCCTACTCCACGAGAGTCAGGGGATAAAGGGATGCACTGCCTGGATGGTAGCCTCAAAAGCCAGGGCAGCAGACATGTGCACAGGGTCTTTGCAGGGAGGCACTGGTGACCTGGAGATGGGCAGAGAGAATGCAGGAAGATGGTGCCCTTTGGCTTCCCCGTTTTCTGGAGAGAATTGCAGTAGACCCCTTGAATTGTGTTAAATTAGAACAGTGACTCCTTACGAGCCTGTTAAGAACTGTCTCTTTGCTTGCAGTAGTCTGTGGGTCTCATGCAAGCAAGCTTCGTAGGCTTTCAAGGCTACATGTCTTGGGTGCTTGTCCCTCAGGTGGAAGTCTTAAAAGTGGGGGTGCTAGATGTGTCTTCCAAACTCCTCCTCAGGAAGAAGCTGGGGGTTTTGATTTCCCTCCTGATCATATGTTGCCCAGCTGGGGTCAGAATTGAAGTGAGATTGTGTCTCCGCCTCTCCTACCTGTTTCCATATGGGTTTTCTTCTTGTTCACCTGATGTGTAGGGGTCACTTAGCTAGTTTCTGTATTTCTTTCAGGGAATTGTGCCATATGTAGCTGTAGATCCAATTGTTCAAGGAGGGTGAGTTCAGAAGCCTCCTAGGTCTTGAACCATCTTGAACCAGAATTTCTTTACATTTCTATTGAACGAAAACACTCCTTATCAGGGAGACGGCACGCATAGTCACGCAACTTGCCTGTGCTTGTCCATATACTGAATCTTGCTCTTGCCGTTCTTCAGCTAGATTGTTGGCATGGAAACATCATTCCTGTCTAGACTCATAGACGCCCTCAAAAATGGCTGCATATTGCCACCTACTTGACTTCTGCTTCTTCCAATACTCTTGCTCCCTCTGCCTCCAGGTTCCCGCCACACCACTCCAGCCCAAGGTCCCTGTGCCCATGTCTGTGCACCTAGAAATGCAGGAGCATCACAGCACCACTGGGGAAGGGGGGGCGGCGACCAATGGGAGATGAGGATTATTAGTGCCCCCCCCCATTCCTCCTTCCTTCCCTTGAGATACAGGCATTCATTCCGTCTCTCAGAATATGGACACGCAGGTAGAACTGTCCTGTATTGCTCGCACCAGGTGGCCACTTTCCCTCCCGTTTTGCTGTTTCGGCCCTCACTCACCCTGTCCTGGAATTGCACTCTCTACATTTATGCATAACTTTTGCCTCAGGCTTTGCTTTCCAGGGAACACAATCTGAGATGTTATTTTTTCCTCAACAGATATCATCTTGTAAAGGTGAGAAGACACCAAGGCAAAGCTAGTAAAAATTAAACCATCTCAATACGAAGCCAAGCATACATGGCTTCTGCCCTGCCAGGTCTCAGCACTCTCTTCACATTGCCTCATTCTCAAATAGCCCCATAGGAGGCGCCTCAGGGAAACCAAGATCTAAAATGTACCTTATGGGAAGTGTTTTCGCGTTTGCCACTAACAGAGAAGCAGTGTAAGGCAACATTTTAAAATAAAATGTATTAGACTAAATAGAGCCAGTTAGGTAAGAGTAGTAAGTTCTTTAGACCTGCTGTACAACATACACCTGTAGTTGTCAATACCGTCTTGTACACTTAAAATTTTGTTAGAAGGGTAGATCTCATATTGTGTTTTCACACCACCACCACCACACACACACACACACACACACACACACACACAAAGGGGCTCAAGGAACTGCTTGGAGGTGATGAGTATGTTCATTACCGCGGTTGTGGTGATGATTCCGTGGGTGTATGCATATGTTCAAATTCATCAAACTGTGCACGTTAAATGTATGTAGCTTTTATATATCAATTTCACCTCAATAAAACTGCTAAACATAATAATAATGGGGAAAGTGAGTACTGGGGAGAGTGGGTGTTGGGAATTCTATGCAGTAACTGCTCTAAAAAGTAAAATCTACTGATTTTTTTTAAAAGATACAACTGTCCCAGGTAGATGCAAGTGAAAAGTTAAGTCAGAGACAGACAGTCAAAAGGTGAGAAAGCATAGTCTGGTTTAGAAATGAAGATGCGAGAATTTGAGCTTCCTAGGGACTGGCTCCAAACACAGAAGTGATAATAACGTGCAGTCAAAAGTGTGAAGAGGACCGGGGGAAAAAAAGTAAAAGAACTGCTGCAGGGTTGTATACTAGAAAAATAGTATAAAAATAGCACAGAAAATGGAAATAAAAGTCTCTTGCAAACTGACTGCCTTTTAATCTCAGAGGAAAAGCTCACAGTAGAGATATAGAAAAAAAAAAAGATTAAAAAACCCCACCTGTTCTTTAAAGAGTCCTTCCATCTCAGAGTCATCTTTGAAATGCAACTTGCTATTTAGATCTCTATTATATAGACCATACATCTGACTTTTCATGCTTTCTCTAATACCTGGTCCTGTGTGTGGCAAATGGACCTACTGCATACTGCCTAGAAGAAATCAGAAGCAAATGTAAATTTGCTGTTTTTCTGTAGAGAAAACATGTGCAGTATTTGTCCTGTTGAGCATGAAATGTCAGCAGGGTGGGAGAGGGTGTATGTAACTCCCAGCACAACCTCTGACATCATAGAATGCTTCCAGCTTTTGGCTTGTTTCAAGTATTGAATTGAAGAAAAATTATTTGGAAAATGATAAGGGTCAGCTGAAAGAGATCCTACTAAATGTAACACTGTCACACCTTAGGGCAAAGTGGACATATAATAAATGGTGGCAGTTATTTATAGGGAACTAATTATTTGCCAGGACTCACTCTGCCAAGTGTATTTCACAACCATCCTAAAAAGTATACACTACTGATAACCTTTCTTAAACATGAAGAAACAAACGTTGGCAGACTACTTGCTGACCATCCCATAGGGAGAACAGGGAGCAGAGATGTGATGTACAGCATCCGTGTGTTCCGTGTGACACTCATTAATGCCCACTCATGAGAGAACTCTCGCTTTGGGCAATGCTTTGCAGATACTATTTCTAATCCAGCTAAACTTTGTAAGGCAGGTGATTATTCTTACTTCCCTGATAAGAAATCTGAGTCCTTGTAAGCTGCATTGCTTATCTAAAGGGACACAGTTAATAAGTGCAAAAGTCAGAATCTGAACACAAGTCAACTGCCAGAATGCGTGGGACCCTTGTTTACTTGTTTGGTTTTAATTTTCCACACAACTAATATCACTGTAGGTATGAAGCTGCCAATACATTACAGGGTCTGTTATTAATTCTCAACACACATCTTTTCTGTCTAATCTTAGACAAGTAGGTCATGTAACTCTGGTGCTCTGTCTGGAATGAGCCAAACAAACAAACAAAAAAAATGGTCATTAAACAGTTAAGTGCAGCAAAGCTGCCATTCCTTGTCGGTTTGCTTCCCAGAGTTCTAACAAAGTAACCCTAATCACCACATCTTTTGTATGGGGAAGAAGTGTCTATAGGTGGTTACCTGAGTATCAGTAAAGCAACTGCGACTGCCTGAGAGAGTGACTCAGAGAGAAGTAGCTCAGAAAGCCCCGGATCCAGCACTGGCGAGGTGCTGCCCGGTTACACCACACCTGCCAGCTAGTTCCATTGCTTCTGTCATCAGCAGGTTAGAGCCCTGGGTATGATTTGTCCGTGGGTGTCCTAGAAAAACTCTCAGAGGTGATGTAACTTATCCCCCTAATTTTCAGATGAGGACACTGAGACTCTGAAAGATAAAATGTCTAAGCTGATATGTTTTGAAGTGGAAAAGAGGAAATGGAATTCCTCTGTCCAATAGTCTGCCCAATTTCCAGCCTGAAGCCCAGGGACTGGGTCAACCTTGAGGTCCACCAAGCTCAGGGACTGCTGCCTGGAGGATGGTGACTGAATTAGGCTCTCAGTGTGGGGAGCGGTGTGGGTGTGGGAAGGGACGACATCCCACAAGAACCCTTTCCTCCGCTTTGGGAGAACAGCTATTCCTCTACTCACTCTACGGTATATAGCTCCTGCACTCACTTCGATGGAACTGACCAGGAGTAATTTAATCCATGTCCATATCACCTGTGTCCTACACATAATTACAGACAATCTTGGAAGGTAACATTCACGGAATAATCTTATATTCAAAATGGAAACTCAAGCTGGTAAGTGTGTAGAAAATGGATATTCAGATGGCACTTATGTATCTACAGTCAACATGAAGAGGGCCTAGATTAATAGAGCAAACAGGGATGGCGATTACCCTGGTAATGAAACCTCCACTAAGCCTTGCCCGAGGAGAAAATGAAATGCTCCAACATCTGTCAGGTTCAATCAGAGTTCATTGAGGATGGAAAGCATTGCATACTTTTTTTCTCCCTTAAAATCAAAAGTAGCAGAATGAACACCTAGTGTCGGGCTCAGAGCTCTCACCAGGGTCTGGGGAACGACGCGGAGCAACTTGGCAGTGCCCACACAGCCTCTCCAGGCCAAATCAGGATTATTCCTGCGAAAAAGCAAACTATCGCCAGAAATTTTAACATTTCACTAAACCAAATTTAGCCCCAGATTTCAGGCTCACTTTTAAATGAACTTGTTAACATAGGAGTTGGCTTCAATAACCAAAGCCATCTGGCCATTTTAGTTTAATTGCCCTTCTTGTCTAACTAGACAAGGAGAGAGTCTCCATAAAAGTCAGTCTTTCTTATCTTGGGCAGAACAGTCTGAGCAAACCCTTCATGTGAAAAGAATAACAGTTCTACCCTGATGTTTACTGAAGCCTTTCCCTGCCCCCACCTGCTTTTCACTCTGCCAGCTTGTACTATCAGTTTGGTAATATCTTGCCTTTTGTTTTATTTTTTTTAATTATTTCTATTTTTTTATTTTATTCATTTATTTTCAAATATATGAAATATGTTTTACATATAGCATTCAGTAAATTTAAGGAGTACATGCTAATTTGGTACATTTATATATTGAAATATCATTGTCATTGTGGCAATAATTAACACCTCTATTACATTACATAATTATCATTTTTTTAGTGGTAATATAATTAAGTTATGATTTCTTAGCAAGTTTGATGATTGTGTTACAATATTGTTGTCTATGTTCAATACGCTAGGTATTGAGACCTACAGATTATTTACTATTCGTTACAGGTTTGTGACCTTAAACAACATCTGCCCTATCCCTCTACCTTCCTATTCTCTGGTAACCACCATCTTACTCTGTTTTCACATATTTGGCTTTTTAAGCTTTCACATATAAGTGAGATCATACAACATTTGTCTTTCTCTGTCTGACTTATTTCTCGTAGCACAGTGCCCTGCAGTTCCGTCCAGGTTGTCTCCAGTGGCAGCGTTTCCTTCTTTGTCATGGCTGAATAATGTTCTACTTGGCCGATAGGTACATGACAAAATGCTCAAATCACTACTCATCAGGGAAACACAAATCACAACTACAAGGAAATATCACCTCCCACCTGTTACAATGTCTATCAAGAAGACAAGAGATAACGAGCACTGGTGGGACGCGGAGAAAAGGGAACCCTTGTGTACTATTGATAAGAAGGTAAATTGGTAAACTGAAACTCTATGGAGGTACCTCAGTGAAGTCAGAAATACCATATTGCTCTACTTAAAGGCATGTAGATACATAAACATACCACAGAAGGTGGTGTTTTGTGCTGTTTATTTCTCTATGTATCCTTTTTCACTGTGATCTTCTTCACTGAATAGGATATTCTGGACGTTTGTTCATTTAATAAAAATCTACCTTATCATGCCCAATGGCTATAGCATATTCTCTCCAGTATGCATTACCCATTCATTATTAATAATAATTTCCTTTTTTTTTTTTTTTTTTTGCTGTTTACAGGCAGGGCTCTAAAAACTACCCATGGCTATGCTTGCTTGTTTGTGTTTGGTTTCCATATGACAGCAGTAGATTGTGTTCTAATGATTCACACTGCATCATTTTTATCCCGCCCTTGCTATGTCTCCCAGCAGGCAAAATACATCTACTGTCCCCTTATTGGCATTGACAATATGATGGTCCCTACATCAGAGTGGACGTCCCACTCACAGAGGTGTGATTCAGCTCCGCCGGCCGTACTCCTTCCCTCCACCTCCGGACGGCATATCTGAGACAGAGCCTCTCCTCCACCTGGTGGAGAGCACCAGAGCCGACCTGCAGCCCCACAGGGTATAACTGAGAAAGAGATGCTTATTTTCGTACCACACTGATACATTAGGGTCATTCAACACCACTGCGAAAGCTGGAAAGGAAAACTGAATTCTTACTAGAATTCTGACTAGAATAAGTTCAAGTCAATTCCACAAATATTTTGAAGTCAAATATTTCGAACCTACTCTTCTAGACTGAAGATTATAGCTGTGACTAGCCGTGAAGAAAACCAAGTTCATACTGTCAGGGTGCCTATGTTTTGTGCATGTTATAATTTTTTTTAAGTTGTAATTGATGCTGTCAAATTGCCCTTCTCCCTACTATTAACTTTAAAGAGAGAAAATTTAGGGTACCTTCTCTTTCCTGCTGGCTTCTCTTCTATTCCCCAACCTTTAAAGAAACATTTTCACTCAAAACATGGGCTCAGCAAAGCTGGATGTATAACTCACCCTCACCTCAAAAGAAACCTGGCAGCCGTCTGACTGTCGCTATTCCACCTGGCAATCATCTTCCAGCTTAAGTTTGGCTTTGCTCTCCTGAAGAAGGCATGACTCTGGCTTTACCCACACATTAGGAACAAATGAGATTATGGAAAGTCACGGCTCACCCTCCTAGGAAGTCCTCAGTGGGAGCAGGCCTCTCTGTAGCTGCACTGCCATCGTAAGCCAGGGAGCTGATGGCCCTCCAATGCAGTGAAGTGAACGGAGAGGTCAGGGAAGGAGCTGCCAGTGCTGCAGGGCAGGGTCAGAAAAATGCGGGCCCTTGGGCCATGTCCCAGGGAAAGTGGCGAGAGGCAAGAAAAAGAAGAACTTGACTGTCTAGCTCACCCTGACCAGGCAAAAGTTCATCTCAAATGACCCCAATACCCTTGGTGCCTGTGTTCTGCCGTCGTGGTAGCTGTGGATGAGCCCTGGCCCCTGCAAGTCCCCAGGTCACACACTTCCTTCCAGCCCCTTCTTTTCTGTTCTTTCAACTTCTATTGTCCTATTAAGTTGGTGGCCCTGTTCTGGAGTATTTGGCCAGGCCCCCGATGTCCTGATGAACGACAATTGTCAAACTCCATTTTAGAGAAACTGGAGCTAGCTACCTCATCCAGGAAGGCTCCAGTTCTCCAAACTTGTATGTGGGGAGCTGTTGGCCAATTTAGGATAATGTGCCCAGATATCAGCAGTTTGATCTTTGCGGTTAGGGGTTTTTTTCTGTGCTCCTGTTTCCCAGTACAAACTGTTTTGCCAAGATGGCACTCACCGGATGAGCGTGGGGCGGCGCCTGAGCGTGCTTTCAAAATGAAACAAGTTTGCTACTTGTGTTCCAGGTATCTCTCTATTGGCGGTGTAAGTCTTCCGCGAATGTGATCAGTTCGTGGAGACCGTTTACTTGCATTGTGTGCCTCCCTGCGTGGAGAGCTTGTGACTGCTTGACCTTTATGCTGATTGGCCCATGAATGTTATATACACTCTGCTGCTTCCGCAAATAAACGAGACTTGATCAGGAATTTGTCTTGTCTGCATTCTTTGTGTCTCTTGTTTCCTTCCAAATTCCCACTCCCCCTCTCCAGGTCCATGTTGCTGTCCCGCGGGTCGGGACACTTGTACCCTGGCTAGAGACCTTTGAGTTCAACCTGTCTCCTCTTCTCCTAGTGCTGCCTGCCTGCACTGTGTTGCATCTCTCCAGGATCCAGCTGCTATTCTAGGCAATGTCCTCCCCAAACCTGGTTTCTCCACCTAGTCTGTGTTGCTGAGGCCTCATGCTACCTCCAAGCCCAGTGCACAGGGTTGGGGCCAACATGCCTCTGTGCCCTTGAATTGGAAAATGCCTGAAGAGGTCTTGCTTCTGATAACTACTCTGAATGCAGAAACAGCACACCTTCTCGGAATCAGCTGCAGCCACACAGTGATGACAGCATACATGTCATATATAATGCTCACTTTGTGCATGTATTATTGCAAAAATTTAATGCATATTAATCTTCACACAACTTTATGGAGTAGCTACTGTTACTCTCCTTTTTAAATGTAAGGAAATTGAAGCACAGAGAGGTTATGTACCTAAGTCAAGGTCACACAGATATTCAGAGGCATCACGGAAAAGAAGCCCAGAATGTTTCCAGGTGACACAATTCTGGAGACGAGAGAAGTAATTTCTTTCCTAATGAAAGAATTTCCTAATAAAGACCATCGATGATTACTTAAAAATTTCAAAGGCTTATGAGCCTATGTTTGCTGCTATATTGCCATATTTACTGTATATGTTTTCCAGAAAAGTAATTTTAATAAAGTTCCCTCGATTAAAAAGATAATCTCAATTCAGAGCATGTGTAACACTACCTTCAATGGAATATTAAGGAGGAAATAATGTAGTGGTGAATATTAAGGGAGTAAAATCAACAGAATTTGCCAATTCCATGATTGTAAGGAGTGAAGGTGAGGAGGCAAACGATGACTCCCAAGTTCTGGTTTAGATGGAGCCTCGGGTACTTGCAGGAGAGGAAGGAAATCGAAGGCAGACAGACTCACAGGCTTTGGGAACAACAGGCTGGCTGTTGAGTTTTGGTTACCTTGGAACAGCCTGGTGGGCAGAGGGTACCGGGGTGGAGGGATGGTGCCCTAGGGGACCACCTGGCAGACCCACCAATTGCTCAGTTTATGCCCTGGGAAGTCAGACTCCAGCCTGAGTCTGGGTCCCCATGCTGACACTCTCCTGAGACCTGGGAAAGTCATTCAATGTTGGGGCCATTGTTTTGTCATCTGTAATGTGGAGATAATGTTATTCCTGCTTCATAGAGTCATTTGATATGGGCTAGTAAACTGGAAGATAGTACAGACCTAAGCATTCCTGTTGTCAACCCCACAGGGACAGAGCTGCCATGGGAAACAGGTCCCCTTCAGCCCTTCTTGTCACCAGAGAATCCTGTAAGGCCATGGGTGGGTGTCCCTCTTTCAGGAAGGTGGACAATCCCCCAAGTAGGAGCTTGGTGACACCCTGGACCCTAAATTATAGGTCTTTCCCTAGGTAGAAGTTTTAGATTATACTTTGTTTTGGGTAAACTGATTTTTCTAGTCTATGTCAAGATCTTACAAACTAACCAACAGCACAGTAACTGAGTGGTAGGTAAATGCCAACTCATCTGTGTCCTAGAATTTCAGAAATAATTTCCAGGACTGGAAAAGGGGTTTCTGTGTTCCTGAGACCATTGACATTACTATCTGGAATATCCTGCTTTATCGGGAGGCGGCCCCACTGACTCAGAGCACATGCTTCAAATGGGAAGGGTTGCAGACAGGATGAGAGGTCCTGATTTGTATCAGAATAGAACAGCAACCATCTAGAAAAATTATTTCTATAAACACATCTTAGTTCTGGGGTTGGAATATCTGAAAGCTCACTTAACTACTTTTTAAGGGTTTAAAATGGATCAAAATCAAGGTTTGAATTCTTTAGACTCCCAGATGATTCAAAGTAGAGGGAGATAGGTGTGATTGATTCAGCTCCACAGAACATACAGGAAGGTAAAAAAATGGGTCCAAAGTAACCATAGTGACAAGGAGAGTATCATCTTTGCTATGAAGGCATCCCTCTCCTTAACTGACAATGCTGGAGAAACTATCAGATAAAAAGGAAAAATTGTGACACCCATGATACAGTCACCTGGGGTCATTTAACAGGCGCAGGAAAAGCTGGCCTGGGAGAGACACTGGAGAACACCTACCTATCTAGTTACAGACTTCCTCTGACACCAGAAAGGTGAGGCTGGGCAGTGTGATGCAGGGCTCTAACACCTAGGTCTCCTAATTCCTGGTCATGTTTGATTTCTAGCAACCAGAGCTTATTTTCATTTACTTCATGTCTTCATTCCAGTTCAACACCTGACTTCTCTGTGCGGCATCCCTTGGTCCCCCTGGCCTAAAGCGGTATCACCCCTCTGACTCCCACGCCTCACCCTCTGTCAGGCTCCAGTAGGACACCACACTGTCTTTTGTCATCTTCCCTTGGCCCACGGCTGAACAGTTGTTTCAACCTTCTGTTGCTGTGTCACTTTGTTGACTATAAGCAATGGTTCTATACACAGAAGCTCCCAGAAGCTCACGACTGCTTTCTCCCTCTTTGTGCTTCTCCCTCTTGGGTCCAGCCAGGACCCATGGAGGGAAGCAGAGATGATGCCTCTTCATGAGGTCACTGAAAGGGTATCTCGCCTGGACCCTCCCTACCCCGAAATAACTCAGGGAGGCACGAACCCACACAAGAGATTTTAATGGCTGAAAGAGAAAATGAAAATGGCTGTCTCTGAGTAGAGAGCAGCAGCCCACGGGTTAGGAAGCACATTAGGGAGGAGTTGGGGTTCGGTGCGTCCTGCTACAGGGACGTTGGTGATTGGGTCTTAAGGGGGTGGTGTGATCATCTGGTCATTGGTGATTGGAGGCTACGGAAAACAAAATGGCAGCTCCTGATCCCAAGATGGCAGGTGGCTTAGCACACCGGAATTGCCTTCATTCCCATCTTTTTCTTTTCTTAATAGGGGCCTCTGGGGAACTGGGCATAGAATCTCATTCTTTAGCTACTTCCTGCTGGAAGGGGATGCAGATTTTGGGGTTGGCAAGGCCATTGCTGTAAAGTTGGGGAAAGATGAGCATCTTGAGATGATTCATGACGTCATCATAGCTGGTTTCATTATTCTTCGTGAGACGGTCCATAGTCCTGGAGGAGTAATTGGTTGACAGCATGGTTAGAAATTTTTAAATTTTATTTTGAATGAATTTTTGGAATAGGTTAATGAAGTAGGGAAGGAAAAAGCCATCCACGTTTGCCCTCCTGGGTCCTCTTGCCCATTCTACACCGCCTGTGCCCAGGACGTGCTGCTTTGTGGGTGCTTCCACGGGTGGCCCTGTCTTCTGTCCTCCAGCTGGGCTCGTACATGGTGTGGAGAACAAGCGCCTTCATTCCCCTGGCTCCCTCCACCCCACGCTCCCGTGTGAGCAGCAGCTGCTTTCCTCTTCTGGGAGCACAGCCTCTGCATGTGGCCTTCTCTGGAAGCTCGGGCTCTTCCCGAGGTTTCAGGACCCCTCTCTCTGGTGGCTCCACAGGCCTGTCGGGTCGGGGTGTTAGGGTCCCCGCCATTGCTGTCCCTGGAGTGCTTAATCATCCTTTGTCATTTTCCATGACCATGGTATAGTGAATTGTCACTTAAGTAAATCTTTCCTCTGTGTGCTATTTGTTCCATTTTGAGTGACTATAACCATCACAATTTCAGAAAATATCCAGAGATGCAAGTGACTATATTAAAAAAACAAAAATAAACCACTTTCTGACAGCCTGCTCTTCTTCAGTAGAGTTATTCACTAAGGTTGGTTGAAATGACCTAAAATCAGAATGCAGAAGTGAATAAATCAGCACAGTTGGGCAACCACTACCAGGAATTGTACAGGAGCTCAGATATCGGTCATTAGACTCAATGGCCTTTACTGTTCTTCTAACCCTCCTAGTACAGACTTACTGGCTCCTAGCTGGCTTAAGGAATCAATTTTATGTTTACTTACCAGACGTGTGGTATGTGATCACTTAGGAGAATCTGGTTTCCGTAGTAAAGGGCTCCTGTAGTTTTCAGAAGGCAGGTCAAAAAATGCTGAGTCATTCTGCTTCCCTTGTCAGAATGAAGAGAGAGATCTGAAAACAGACCCAGGCCGCCTGTTTATGCCTCCAGTATGAAAGGCAGTTCAAAGGTGTTGGTCGAGAACGAATAATAAAAAGAACACAGACTCAGAGATGAAGAGTGGAGCTGAGCCCCACTGGCTATACAAAAGATGAAGGATGGATTAGACGGCTTGCTGTGGAAGGCCGTAATAGCTGAGCAACATGGAGGACAGACAGGCTGAGGGAACTTGAACCACTGAGGAGACAGATTAAAGAAAGCCATGGTTTACACTTTGTTAAACCATGAAGTGAATCTTATGTAATTATAAGGCTTTGTTTTCCAATCTTTCGTTTTCTATATGGCAAAATGTTTTTGGTACTTAAAATAGTGTGATATGTAGTAAGTTATCAATGAATGTCTTCCCAGAGGAAGAATAATATTCTTATTTAACATTGTAGAAGTGAGCTTAATAATTCCTGTTGTAACTAGATATGTCACATTAAAAAAATATCAGTGAGTATGTGTGGGTGAAATTGTAACATTTCCAGAATATTTCGCCTGGCTTTAGCGCATCTGCACATTCTCAGGGGTGGAGAGCAGTTCATCTCCATGTCAATGGATAATTACCTGGGCAACCGAGGGTGTGTCTGAATCTGAGAGTTTAAAAGGAGGGGCTGCTTGCTTGCTTGCTTCCTCAGGAGCGGAGGAGACAGCCCTGGACTGCAGTATGTAAGCAATAAACAGGTTTTAAACTTTATTTCCCCCTTGGACTGATTTCAGTTGTTAGAGGTATTTTGTCCAGGAATTTCCTTTTCCCGGACTTACAGTGTGTAAAGTAACTGACCTCTGTTTATTACTGCAGGAAGGCCAGGGTGCCAGAAAGAACTAAACCGTCTCACATATGTACCCAAAACCCTGGCACATTTACATGAGAGGCTACTCATAAACATCAGGCATGTGAGGGAGGGAGGCAGGGCTGTGAGGAGAGAAGTCTTCTTCCCTTGGGAATGCAAAGCTGGATGCCAAAGGGAACTGAGTTTTCTCTAGCTCTTCAAAAGACTGTACTCAGTTTTATTTCTTGATCCATTTTGCTTTGGCATCTTGTATCCTCATCACACCGGTCAGCACAGTTATCTAGCAGAGTGAAGAAAAGACTGCTGCCTTGTACACAGCTATTTTCCTCCATGCCACTGAGCCTGCAGGGTGATGGAAATTCCTTCATTTTACATTCTGTCTATGTTTTATTTCCTTAAATATAACTGCACAAACATTATTTCACAAGGGGTACATGAACCCCCTCTGAACTAGAGATGTAGCATAGCTGTTGATCTCCTCTTCTTGGAGATCCGGGTCCTCCACATGTGGCTTGGGAGTAATGAGCAGGGCCCGCATCCCTCCAGGGTGTGGTCACTGAGTGCAGCGATGCTCTGCTAACTTTGCAGTGATTAGACTCATTTGAAGATGATCAAGGACAGAAGAAAGTAGGTAAGCTAAACACATTTCTCGTAGGCATAAAATTTATTCTGCAATGTCATTGGCAAAGATGTATTGAACTTACCAACTTTTCTGGAAAGCATCTCTTGGTTTGAGATATTTCTTCATAGCCTGGGAGGTGCAGTTCTATCTGAATGGCAAAATATTCTGTGTTTACATGTGTTCTCAGGGAAGTAGTAAGAACGCTGTCCCTGATCTCACACAAAGTGTTTTACAGGAAAGTCACCTGTAACTAAACAGATCCCATATACTCTAATTTTTAGTGTTTAGTAACCATGGCAATACATCTTAATCTTTGAAGGAAATTATTTCTAAGATAATTCCTTAAGGCTATTAGATGTAGCACATCTTACAGACGACAGTGTTGTACAATAGTACTTTTAAGGGCTGTATACTTAATTATTTTTAAATCTTTAAAAATGCTCAGATTCAAGAGCTATATAGGGCCAAAGCCTAGGAATGAGGAAGACACTATTAAAATTTCTGTTGCACATATCTTGTCTCAGCCTGTAGAATCCTCAATCCTTACACTACAGCATACTTACTACACTCCTGGGGGAGCTTTTATAAACCTACTGGTGCCTGGTCTCTAATAGAATCAGAATGTGTCGGGCAGGGAGGGGAAGACATGTATATGTTCTAAAAGCTCCCCAGGTGATTCTAACGTGCAACCATGGGATAGCACTCTTGGTTTCTATTCAATGAAATGAATTTGGGATTAAATTAAGTTTTAACATCCAGAAGGTCTTGAAAATTTTCACTATAATTCCACGGTTATAATCTTTTTCATTGTCATATGGAGGGAGATCAGGAACTCGGCATTCTCTGACAAGTAATTACCTTCCACAGAGAAGATAATGTTGTCAATAGCTGGGAGGTGGTGAAGAGGAGGCGAGGGGTGTCATGCCACCCCAAGCGAAGCTTTGTATCTGAGTTCATCTCAGTTCCTCTGCTGTAAGCAGAATGTCATTCTGAAAATAGCACAAACGAGATACCTTGAGAGAGGAAAAAAAAGACTGAACTGCTTCCTCAGCACGTCTCTTTCCTGGTACATTTATTGGTTTCTATTATCAACTGTAAATCAAGTTTGATTTAGAACTGTGCTCTTTTTGCTTATATCAGGATTTTTTCAATTACTTTATGGGAATTCCTTACTATGATTTTATTTAAAAATGTTAAGATTTTAGGAAGTATATTTCTGGAAGCTTACAGCAATTATTCTTGCATAAAAGTCTGTATGCTTATATAAAACATTTTTTTCTATTAAAAAATCCACCAAACTGCCTTTAACTGTAACTGCAGAAATATCAGTAAACACAGTGATTCTATGATTTGATGAAACTCTCAACTAATACCCAGTCTTTCCTTGCATATGCTGTCAAATAATGGAACTGACAACTTTCATAACCTGAGCTCCCACATCCGTCCCCGGGTTTGTGCTCTTTGAACTGCAACCTTGTCAAGTGATACTTGGAAAAGACTGATCATTCTGATTCCCCTAAAAAAGGAAGAGAATTGCCAGCATGCATCAAATACAGACAGAGAAAAGTAGATACAGCCCAACCAGTACCTTCTGTGCTCCATTCCATAATATTATACTAAGAACAGCTTACCCTGAAACTATCAAGCATATTTCTTAAGATAGACCAGGGTCAACCTCAGAAAAAAAGATTCGCCTTTTGAAAACAATCACTTGGGCTAGAATTAAGAGACCACTATTGTACCTAAAATCCTCTACAACTGTTCTCACTAGACTCTTGTTTCTTAATCAATATGTTCGAAAAAGGAATAGAAGTGTTTTTCCACAAAGTATAAAACAGCAATGTGTCATTCTTGGCTGTGTGGCCTGGCCTTAGACCATGCTAAGCAGTAGAGGCCTGGAGCTGGTTGGGACAACTCCAGCTGCAGTGGGAAAGTCTAAAATGAACATCCCCCGAAAGTATGCAGACCAAACATGTACTCTTCATGGAATGTGGGCCCATCAAGAATTGGAATGCCAGGTTTTCCTAATTCATCCTCTAAGAAGAGAATATTTGACAATACTATAGATTGTCATCTATTTCTTAAAGATGATAAGAAATGGGTGGCAGTAGGTGACCCAAGCAGGAATAAGTAAAAGAAATAACTTTTCTTTAGGGTTTGCATTAATGGAGGATGTATGACTTAGTAATAAAAGCAGTTTATCAAAGTGAACCTTTAGTATGATATGTGCAGAAATGTTGCATTATACTTAGCAATATTCAACTCCTGTTGCAGGCCTATGGAAAGGAGCCAAAATACGACTGTTTTACACTCCCAGCTTGTTAGGATGGTTTGTGTTGCAAAACTAATAAAGGTGATGATGATGACGATGGTGATAAATAGTTAAGATTTATTAGGTGCATAATATGTACAAGCACTGTTCTAAGACCTTTATCCATTTAATCCCCATAGTAACCATATGAGGTGGGTATTGTTATAATCTCTATTTTATGTGTAGCTCAGGCTCAGGGACATTAAATGCCTTGTCCAGGGTCATATAGCTAATAATAGTAAGAACAGGATTGAAACCCAAATAAGAACCCTAAATCTATGCTTTCCAGTGTATAGCAAAATGTTATATACAAATATATGGTAAATATATTGTAAAATAAATATATGCTATCCTGCGTCCCCAAAATACAGCAAAATCCGTGTAAAAGTTTTCCGTGTAGACTCTCAAACTAGTCATTTTTGGGTATTAGCCAAACAAATGGTATTTTCCCTATGTGCAGCTGGTACCACTTCTTCAAAACACCTGGTCATACCCTCACAGCAGCTTGACCTTACCCCCACTCCTCCTTCTGCCTGCTCTCATATCACACAGCTTTCTGTATAAGTATTATTATGAAAAGATGACCAGTACCTGGAAATCAAGTGTTTCTCTCAAAGACATATGTTCTTCTTGCAGCATTTAGACATTGACTATTATTGGTAATAAAATATGGCATTCTGATTAATGTCAGTCAGCATGACCCCAGGAAGTACTAAGAATATACAAATCAAAGTACTTCTCTTTTATCCAAATTTCAGGTGACATTTCCCATACGTTTCATTTAAAGGAATAGGGCTAGTGCTCTGTGGAAGTATGCCGTAATTATCCAGATCAAAAGAAAGGCTGTGACGTCTGTTATCACTATCATCCTTCTGGGCTCATAGAGGTGGCACAGCTCTGTGAAGTGATGTGACTATGGTCACAGGGTTAGGAAAAGCAGACTCGATCTGATCATTCATCCATCAGCGCACTGCTAGCTGCAGAGCCGTGATCCAGGGCCGCAGGACGTGTGCCCAAGGGAACAAACAGCAGGCTGAGCTGCAAGCATGTTGTCGTCACAGCCTCACTCCAGGGTTGCTTTCCTGGGACTTCCACTTGGAACACAAGAGGAGCTTTCAAGGACACTGTTCTTTCATTCATTCTACAAGTATTTATTGAGCACATACTCTGAGGCCAGCAGACAGGTCCTGCCCTCAATACTCTTACAGCCTACTGAGGACATGGATAAGAAAATCAACTTTGTGATTTAAGATGCTACTTGATAAGTGAGTCTTGAGGAACTAGTAGTAGTAGCCATTACCCTGAGAAAGACGTGCCTCCCAGACAAGGGTAAAGCCAGTGAGATGCTTGAGAAAACAGCCCCCTCAAGAAGCTGATGAGACTGGGGCAAAAGCCACATGTGAGGCTGTGTCTGGGGAGAACAGGGCAGTGGAGGTCAGATAACGGAGAACCTTATGAAAGCAGTTACCTTGGAAGCCAACAGACATTCCTGGAGGATATTACTAGGGAAAAGAGCACAGTATAGTTTGCAGAATTGTTAGATACTGCAGAGCCTATGCAGAAGGGATGGAGACTGTGAGAAAAGCATTTTAGATTATTGCTTTGGCCTAGGGGAAAATCATACTGAGGGTTTAAATTGGAGAAGCAGTAGTGTGATGGTTTGGGACATGGCAACTGGCTTGATATGTGGGCCCAGATATGAAGGCTGACTCATGTATGGTTTTGACAATTGAATGGAATATGTTTGGTGCTGACAAAGAGAATAAATAGGAAAAAGTGCTCGGGGAACCAAGGAGAGAGGGGGTAACATTACAACCTCAGTTTGGAAAATGATAAGCTTGAATTGTTTATAAGATGTTGGGATGAATCCATAACAACGTGTCTGAAGTTAAAAAATGGTAGACAGAGTTGAAAAGAGAAATTCGGAAGTTTTTTTGCAATATTATGTATAAAGTCATGGAAGCAAATATGTTGGGCCAAATAGATCTTATCTCATAAAGATGTAACCCAGCTGAAGAGCCCAGAGGAATAGCAGCATTTACATGGCACCAAAAGAAGATAAGGTATGAAAAATAAAAGATTGGTTGGAAAATAATGGCCTGAGTAGCTGAAAGAAAGCCAGCAAAGCAGAGTGTCATAAAAAAACAAGGGAAGCCTTCCAAATTCAGCTCAGATGAGCAAAGCACTGGAAGGCCTCCCTTATAATAAACAAAAGTTGGACAAACAAAAAATTGGTGCCTTTTCTTGAACCCACCAGAGGAATGAAATTGAAGGGCAAGACATTATCATAAAATCAGGAGATCCTGGCACATCCAGAGAGATACATTGCTTGAGATTGCTTACCTGGAGCCGAAGGTACTTACTGGATGCCATAGCCAATAGGAACACTTAAAAAGTAATGCTGATGACTTGCTGAAGTCTGAGAAGCTCCTAGGCACTGCAGTCATAATGCAAACTCTTGTACTTTTGCAGGTGTTTCCTCTAGGAACTCCACCAGATTCTCAGGGAAGAGATCCGAAAAAGCTTTCCAGCAAGAGAAGAGCCATCTTCAAACTCTTCCAAACCCTTATACCAAATAACAGTCAATTCTTAAAACTTCTCCCTGTTGTGGGAGAGGACTTGTGCCCAACTCTGGGCTGCTCCAGCATTCCTGCCTCACCAGAAGTAAAAAAAAAGAACACAATCAATAGGGAAGAGGGTTTAAAGGAATAATCAGGAATGCTGGAAGCAAGAAAGGGAACATGAGCTTGGGCAGCAATATCTGATACCTTAAAGAGAGACAGTCCTAAAACATTTCTGAAGGCCACATTTCTGAGTCACAGGCCCACTGAAAGACTGACACTAAATCAGATGATTAAAGAACATCCTATTTCTCCTTTTTCCTAAAATGAAACAAACAGTCCTCCACTGATTACATAGATTTCAGTTTAAAGAGCTGCAAGACACAGTCTCCAAGGAGCAGTACAAACAGAAACCCAAAAGACAAGAGGGGAGAAGAATCAAGTCCTCTAGAGGAATTTGAAACTTCTGCTACATACATTAAACATCAAACATTAAATGCAGATTAACATAAATTCTCATAAGAAAAGAGTTTCATATGATAGATTAACATAAACTTCCACATGAAAGGAGTTCACTTCAGCACCTATAACCCTATAAAACATGGCTGGATTTCTACAAATATTAAAAGACATGGTAATAAGAAAGAATAAACACAATGTGATGATACAAAGCAATCATCAGAACCAAACTCAGATATAATGCAGGTCTTGGAGTTATCTAACCAAGAAATTTAAAGTAACTATGACTAATATGGCAAAACTACCAATAGAAAAGGTAGACAACATACATAACAAAATGGAAATGGTAGCAGAGAGGTAGAAACTATGAAAATCAAATTGGAATTCTAGGAGTCAGAAGTACATTAACAGAAATGAAGAATACCTTTGACAGGCTCATTAGTAGATTAAATATAGATGAAGAAAAAATTCAGTGAACTCAAAGATAAATCAATGGTAACTTCACAATTGGACACACAAATGTCTTGTAAATAACAGAAAAAATAACCCCTCAGACTGTGGATATTGCCAAAAAATGTGACACACACATAACTGGAATAGGAGAAGGGGCAGAAAGAAAATGGGGCAAAAGAAAGATTTGAAAAATAGAGGGAAAACTTTCCAAAATGAATGACAGATACCAAATCACAGTTTCAAAAAATTCAGAATAACCAACAGGACATAAAAAAAGAAAAAAGTAGACAAATCATGTTCAAATTGCAGACATCAAAATAAAATAAGGAAAATCTTGAATGAAGAGAGTGGGAGTCAAATACCTTATTTACAGAAGAACAAGGATATGAATTACAGCATACTTTTCATCAGACACCATCTAAGCAAGAAAAGTATAGAGTAAAATATTTAAATTGTTGAAAAAAATCCTGCCTATCTAGAATTCCACATTTGATTAATTATATATCCAATTTTTCATTAAACATGAAGGGAAATATTTCTCAGCAGAGAATATTGGAGGAGGCCCATTGTGTGTAGACCTGCAATACAAAAAATGTCAAATGATCTTCAGGCAAAAGGAAAATTATGTATCAGTAACCTGGATTCACAAAAGAAAGTAAAAACATCAAAAAGGAATGAATGAAAGCCAAAATAAAGTATATTATTTCCCTATTCTTAACTGATCTAGAATGTAAGTATCTGGTTAAAGCAATAATACTAACAACATGTGAGTGTTGACAGCATATGGACAAATGAAATAAATCATAACAACTTCATGAGCAATAAGAGGGCTACTTAAGAATGTCCTGTTATAAAGTACCAGCACTACACATGAACTTGTATAGTGTTATTTGAAGGTGGACTTATATATATCATTTTTAAATACATATTGAGGTGCCCTCATATTTATAATTTAACATGCTTTTTAACAACCCATAGGTCAAAAAAAGGTCAAGAGAAATTTAAAAAGTAATTTAAACCAACTTACAATGAAAATACAATTTATCAAGGTGGTAGGATGCAGCTGAAACCATGGATTAGAATTGTAAATGCATGTATTAGAAAAGAAGAAAGATATAAAATCAATACCTAACTGCCACCTTAGCAATAAGAGAAATAAGATAAAATTGAACCTAAAACAAGAAGGAAGAAAATGATAAGTGTTGTAGTTAAATAAAAATCAATGAACTTGGAACAGGAAAGCAATAGAGAAAATCCATGAAACCAAAGATGGTTGACTGATAACGTCAATAAACTGATAGACTCCTTGCTAGATTAACCAAGAAGAAAAAACAGAAGGCATAAATGACCAATCATTAATGCTCCCATAGTCATTAAAAGAATAATAAAGGAATGCTATCGACAATTGTAGTCCCATAAATTTGATAACTTAGATACAATGAACCAATTCCTTCAAAGACACAAACTACCAAAATTTAATGAGAAATAGATAATCTGAATAGCCCTATACCTATTAATGAAATCAGACAGCTAACACAATTTTTAAAAAGACAAAAGAGCAAAGTTGGAGGACTCATATCACTCTATTCCAATTCTTACTATAAAGCTACATTAATCAAGGCAGCGGAGGTAAGAGTAATGTTTAGCAGTGGAACACAGTAGGGAGCCTGCACAAATAGACCCATGCGAATATAATCAGGGGACTTGGTAAATACAAGCACTTCAACAAAAAAAAAGACAGTTTTTTCCAGAAATGATGTTGAAGAAATTGAAAGTCTACATAAAAATATGAGCCTTGATATAGACTTTGTAACTTCTACAAAAATTAACTCCAAATGGATCATAGCCCTACATGAAAATGTGAAACTATAAAACTTCTAGAAGAAAACATAGGAGAAAATCTGCATGCCTTTGTGTTTGTTTACAAGTTTTACATAGACAGCGAAAGCACGATCCATGAGAGAAAACCATTGATCAGTTGGACTTTATCAACATTTAAAACTTTTCTACTGCTAAACACACTGTTAATATAAAAGACCAGCCACATCCCAGAAGAATGTGTATGTTAATCATATATCTAGCAAGAGGCTTGTATCCAGAATATACAAAGTACCTTCAAAACTCAACAATAAGAAAGCAACTGAATAAAAAATAAGCCAAAGAAGATATACCAATGACAGATAAGCATACGGAAAGATGTTCAACATCATGTTTCTTTCAGGGCATGCAAACTGAAGCAACAAGAAAACACTGCACACCTACCAGAATGACTGTGATCCAAAAAACTGGATATATCAGATGCTGGCAAGGATCCAACAGAAATTCTCATTTTTCCCTGGTAGAAATTAAAAATGGCACAGCCACTTTGGAAGGCAGTGTGGACAGTTTCTTATAAGTCTAAACAGAAACTTGCCATATTACCCAGAAATCACTCTTCTAGTCCCAGCTGACTTGAAAAACATATTCAACAAAAACCCACATATGGGTGTTTATATTAGTTTAATTCTTAATTATCAAAAAGTGGGAGTATATTATGATTCAAGACGGTGGCATGAGAGGTGAGACAGAGAACTCCTAAAACCACAGGTAGTGTGAAAATATAGTTAATACAACTAACCCTAATACCAACAGGAAAGAAGGCTGCACCAAACTGCATACAGACCTCACGAAACAGGGTAATGTATGAAAGCCTTGATCTGGCGGGACCGGAGACATTCCCCCACCCCAGCTACTGGTGGGAGGAAGAGAAATGGAGTGGGGGAGGGGGTGGAAGCCTGGGACTTCTGAATGCCTAGCCCTGGAGATCTGCTTTGCAAGCAGAAATCTACACTGTGTGATGCTCTGGAGGACGGGGAGCTGGGACAGGCAGAGTGCTTGAGAGACAGTTTCCGGCCGTTTGTGGAAGATGGGATCCACATAAAGGCAGGCCATATGACAGGCTTCCTAGCAATGAGAGGGCTGCTGAAGGGTAAGGGTTTGCACAGAGCTTGCTAGATGGGAGAAAGGATAGGGGGACAAGATCATCTGGGTGAGCTCTGCTCAGTAGATTGGGAACTTTGGGGAGCTTCAGGGGCTCGATCCCCCCTGGCTGGCTACTCAGCTCCGAGGCCATACACTGTCACACGCAGCCTGCCAAGCCTTCCTCCTGGCCTGCCGGAACTGGATCACAAACTAGCACACACAGCTCTGGCCTCAGGCCAGCCAGAAGAAGGATCCCCTACAACAGCTAGAGATGCCAAGCACAGAGGCTTACACCTGTGTGCTCAGCCCACTGGCTCTGATACTGGGGATAGGCAGGGCAGATGGGAACCAGGAAACAGATCTTTCCTCTTCCCAGGCACCAGCTCCGCTCCCCTGTGAACCCTACTTCACTCTAGGGGCTGAGCAGCTCCAGGGACTGGAGATTCTGGGCACTAGAGGGCACCACACAGAAATATGAAATGTCAAAAGAACATGGTTCAGACCAAAATCTCACAAACCCCAGAAAAAGGGCCAAATGAAACTGAACTCACCAATCTTCCTGAAAGAGAGTTCAAAATAAAAATCATAAACATGCTTATGGAGGTACAGAAAAATATTCAAGAACTCAGGAATGAATTTAAGATGGCGATTCAATCATTAAGAAATTCCACAACTGAAATGAAACATACAATGGAGGGATTTAAAAGCAGATTAGATTTAGTAGAAGAGATGGTAAATGGAATAGAAATTAGGGAAGAAGAATACAAAGAAGCTGAGGCACAGAGAGAAAAAAGAATCTCTAAGAATGAAAGAATATTGAAAGAACTGTGTGAACAGTCCAAATGGAACAATACGCGTATAATAGGGATACCAGAAGAAGAGAGAGGAAAAGGGATAGAAAGTGTCATAGAGGAGGTAATTCCTGAAAACTTCCCCAATCTTGGGAAGGAGATAGTCTCTCAGGCCATGGAAATGCACAGATGTCCCAACACAAGGGACCCAAGGAAGACAACATCAAGACACATAATAATTAAAATGGCAAAGATCAAGGATAAAGACAGACTTTTAAAAGCACCGGGAAAGAAAAAAAATCACATACAAAGGAAAAACCCATCAGGCTATCATCAGATTTCTCAGCAGAAACCTTACAGACAAGAAGGGAGTGGCATAATATATTTAATGCTGTGAAGCAGAAGGGCCTCGAACCAAGAATAGTCTATCCAGGAAATTTATCATTTAAATTTGAAGGAGGGATTAAACAATTTTCACATAAGCAAAAGTTGAGAGAATTTATCTCCCACAAACCACCTCTACAGTGCATTTTGGAGGGACTCCTATATATCGAAGTATTCCTAAGACTAATATATGTCAGGCAAGGGATAGACAAAGAGTACAGAATATAACTTACAAAGAATGGAGGAGGAAGAAAAAGGAGGAGAAAAAAAATTTACATTGTGTTTGTAAAAGCATACGAACTGAGTTAAATTAGACTCTTAGATAGTAAGGGAATTACCCTTGAATATTTGGTAGCAACAAATCTAAAGCCTGTGATGGCAAGAAGTACATACCTATCGATAATCACCCTAAATGTAAATGGTCTGAATGCACTAATCAAAAGATGTAGAGTGACTTGATGGATAAAAAAACAACACCCATCTATATGTTGCCTACAAGACACTCACTTCAAACCCAAAGACATACACAGATTGAAAGTAAAGGGATGGAAAAAGATATTTCATGCAACTAATAGGGAGAAAAAAGCAGGAGTTACAGTACTTGTATCAGACAAAATAGACTTCAAAAGAAAGAAAGTAACAAGAGACAAAAAAGGACATTATATAATGATAAAGGGATTAGTCCAACAAGAGGATATAACTATTATAAATATCTATGCACCCAACACAGAAGCACCTGCATATGTGAAACAAATAGTAACAGAATTAAAGTGGGAAATAGACTGCAATGCATTCATTTTGGGAGACTTCAACACACCACTCATTCCAAAAGACAGCTCAGCCAGACAGAAAATAAATAAAGAGACAGAGGCACTAAACAACGTATTAGAACAGATGGACCGAACGGACATCTACAGAGCACTCCATCCAAAAGCAACAGGATACACATTCTTCTCAAGTGCACAAGGAACATTTTCAAGACTAGATCATATTCAAGGCCACAAAAAGAACCTCAATAAATTTAAAAAGATTGAAATTGCATCAACCAGCTTCTCAGATCACAAAGGTATGAAACTACAAATAAATTACTCAAAGGAAATGAAAAGCCCACAAACACATGGAGGCTTAATAACATGCTCTTAAATAATCAATGGATCAATGACCAAATAAAAACAGAGATAAAGCAATATATGGAGACAAATGACAACAATAATTCAACACCGCAAAATCTGTGGAATGCAGTGAAGGCCGTGCTAAGAGGAAAGTATATTGCAATACAGGCCTACCTCAGGAAAGAAGAACATTCCCATATGAGCAGTCTAAACTCACAATTAACAAAACTAGAAAAAGAAGAACAAATGAGACCCAAAGTCAATAGAAAGTGGGACATAATAAAGATTAGAGCATAAATAAGTAAAATCTAGAAGAATAAAACAATAGAAAGGATCAATGAAAGCAAGAGCTGGTTCTTTGAGAAAATAAACAAAATAGATAACCCCAAAGCCATACTTATCAAGAAAAAAGGAGAGTCTACACACATAAACAGAATCAGAAATGAGAAAGGAAAAATCACTACAGACAGCACAAAAATACAAAGAATTATGAGATTACTATGAAAAACTATGTGCTAACAAACAGGATAACGTAGAAGAAATGGACAACTTTCTAGAAAAATACAACCTGCCGAGGATGACCCTGGGAGAAAAAGAAAATCCAAATAGACCAATTACCAGCAAAGAAATTGAACTGTTAATCAAAAAACTACCTAAGAACAAAATCCCTAAACCAGATGGTTTCACTGATGAATTTTATCAAACATTTAGTGAAGACCTAATACCCATCCTCCTTAAAGTTTTCCAAAAAGTAGAAGAGGAGGGAATACGCCCAAATTTATTCTATGAGGCCAGCATCACTCTAATACCAAAACCAGGCAAAGACACTACAAAAAAAGAAAATTACAGACCAATATCTGTGATGAACATAGACTAAAAAATATTCAACAAAATATTAGCAAGCTGAACTAAAAAATACATCAAAAAGATAATCGATCATGATGAACTGGGATTCATCCCAGGGATGCAAGAATGCTACAACATGCAAAAATCCATCAACATCATCCACCACATCAACAAAAAGAAGGACAAAAACAACATGATCATCTCCATAGATGCTGAAAAAGCATTCAACAAAATTCAACATCCATTCACGATAAAAACTCTCAACAAAATGGGTATAGAGGGCAAGTACTTCAAAATAATAAAGGCCATATATGACAAACCCACAGCCAATATTACACTTAACAGCAAGAAGCTGAAAGCTTTTCCTTTAAGATCAGGAACAAGACAAGGATGCCCACTCTCCCCACTTTTATTCAACATAGTTCTGGAGGTCCTAGCCATGGCAAACAGACAACACAAAGAAATAAAAGGCACTCAGACTGACAAAGAAGTCAAACTGTCTCTGTTTGCAGATGACATGATATTGTACATAAAAAACCCTAGAGAATCCACTCCCAAACTACTAGATCTAATATATGAATTCACTAAAGTTGGGGGATACAAAATTAATACACAGAAATCTGTTGCATTCCTATGCACTAACGACGAACTAGCAGAAAGAGAAATCAGGAAAACAAACCCATTCACAATTGCATCCAAAAGAATAAAATACCCAGGAATAAACCTAACCAAGGAAGTAAAAGACCTATAGTCTGAAAACTACAAGACATTCATTAGGGAAATTAAAGAAGACACCAATAAATTAAAGAAGACACCAACACATTCCGTTCTCATGGATAGGAAGAATTAATATTGTCAAAATGGCCATCATGCCTAACACAATCTACAGATTCAATGTAATCCCTATCAAAATAACAACAGCATTCTTCAATGAACTAGAGTAAATAGTTCTAAAATTCATAAGAAACACAAAAGATCCCAATAGCCAAAGCAATCCTTATAAGAAAGAATAAAGCAGGGGAGTTACACTCCCTGACTTCAAGCTCTACTACAAAGCCACAGTAATCAAGAAAATTTGGTACTGGCACAAGAACAGACCCATAGGCCAATGGAACAGACTAGAGATCCCAGATATACACACCCAAGCATATATGGTCAATTAATATACGATAAAGGAGCCATGGACATACAATGGGGAAATGGCAGCCTCTTCAACAGATGGTGTTGGAAATACTGGACAGCTACATGTAAGAGAATAAAACTGGATCATTCTCTAACTCCATACACAAAAGTAAATTCGAAATAGATCAAAGACATGAATGTAAGTCACGAAACCATAAAACTCTTAGAAAAAAAACATAGGCAAAAATCTCTTCAACAAAACATGAGCAACTTCTTCATGAACATATCTCCCCGGGCAAGGCAAACAAAAGCATAAATGAACAGGTGGGACTATATCAAACTAAAAAGTTTCTTTACAACAAAGGACACCATCAGTAGAACAAAAATACATCCTACAGTTCGAGAGAATATATTCATAAATGACATATCCTATGAGGGGTTGACATCCAAATTATATAAAGAGCTCACGCAACTCAACAAGCAAAAAGTAAATACACCAATTAAAAAATGGGCAGAAGAGCTGAACAGACACTTCTCCAAAGAAGAAATTCAGATGGCCAACAGGCACATGAAAAGATGCTCCACATCGCTAATCATCAGAGAAATGCATATTAAAACCACAATGAGATTTCACCTCACACCAGTTAGGATGGCCACCATGCAAAAGACAAACAACAAATGTTGGCAAGGATGTGGAGAAAGGGGAACCCTCCTGCACTACTGGTGGGAATGTAAATAAGTTCAACCATTGTGGAAAGCAGTATGGAGGTTCCTCAAAAAACTCAAAATAGAAATGGCATTTGACCCAGGAATCCCACTCCTAGGAGTTTACCCTAAGAATGCAGCAGCCCAGTTTGAAAAAGACATATGCACCCCTATGTTTATTGCAGCACTATTTACAATAGCCAAGAAATGGAAGCAACCTAAGTGCCCAGCAGTAGATGAATGGATAAAGAAGAAGTGGTACATATACACAATGGAATATTATTCAGCCATAAGAAGAAAACAAATCCTACCATTTGCAACAACATGGATGGAACTAGAGGGTATCATGCTCAGTGAAATAAGCCAGGTGGAGAAAGACAAGTACCAAGTGATTTCACTCATCTGTGGAGTATAAGAACAAAGCAAAAACTGAAGGAAGAAAACAGCAGCAGACTCACAGAACTCAAGAAAGGACTAACAGTTACCAAAGGGAAAGGAACTGGGAAAGATGGGTGGGGAGCGATGGAAAAGGGGGATAAAGGGATATTTCGATTAACACACATAATCTAGGAGGGTGGGGGGATACGGGGAAGGCAGTATAACACAGAGAAGACAAGTAGTGATTCTATAGCATCTTACTACGCTGATGGACAGTGATTGTAATGGGGTATGTGGGGGGGACTTGATAGTAGGGGGAGTCTAGGAACTATGATATTGCTCATGTAATTATACATTAACAAGAGCAAAATTTTTAAAAAGATAAAACAGTGGGAGTATATTAGATAATCTTTAATGGGTAAATAGATTTTTTTTAACTGCAATACTTCCATACATGGTATCAACATTTTGCCAGTTTGAATGAGGTTTAGAAATTTTACTTCCATAAAGGTTTTTTTTACCTTTCCTACTTTTACTATCATTTTACCAAGTGTTTGATGATATCATAGTTTTCATCTATAAACTCATAAGGAGGTACTTAGTCTGTTGTAAGCACCTATATGTCTACTCTTGCCATTCTTCCTTCCTGATGCTCCAAGATTCCTTTTAATCGTTTCCTTTCTTTGTGAGGAATACACTTAAGCCATTTTTCGAGAATAGGTCTTCTAGCAAGATGTTTTTTAGTTTTACATTATCTGAAAATGACTTCATTCCCCCCTTCACTTCTGAAGCATAATTTCACAGACACAGAATTCAGAACCAGCAGTTATTTTTTTCCATCACTTCAAAGATGTGCCATTTACTGCTGTCGTCCATTGTTTTGGATAGGAAGTCCACTATCATGAAAATTACCCTATTATACCTATTATGCCATAGCTTTCTGGGTTTCTCTCTGGCTTCTTTCAAGTTCTTTTCTTTGCCTTTAGTTTCCAGAAGTTCAGTTATGGTGTTCTCCATGTGGATTTCTTGGAGTTTCTTCTGTTTGGAGTTTTTTCAGCTTCTTGAATTTTTAGAGTTCTGTCTTTTACCAAATTTGGGGATATTTCAGCTATTATTTCTTCAGATACTTTTTCATTTCTACTCTTATTCTTCTCTTCTTCTGCAACTCTAGTGGTACACATGTTGGGATTTTAAAATACTGCAGGTATTGAGGCTGTGTTCTCTTTTTGATCTGTTCTTTCTTTGCTGTTCACATTGGGTGAACAACACGCAATCTTTGGAACTCACTTCAAGTTTATTGATTTTACCTTCTGTCATAACCATTCTACTTCTGGGCCCAACTATCAGATTTTTTATAAATCTGATAGTAAAATCATTAGTTTTTTACTTTCCGTTTGGTACTTTTAGTTTTGTTTTTGGTATTATTAATGTACAATTACATAAGCAACATTATGGTTACTAGACTCCCCCATTATCAAGTCCCCACCACATACCCCATTATAGTCACTGTCCATCAGCGTAGTAAGATGCTATAGAACCAGTACTTCTCTGTGTTATACAGCCTTCCCCGTATCCCGCCATACCCCGCTACATTCTGCATGCAAATCGTAATGCCCCTTTTCCCCCTTATTCCTCCCTTCCCACCCATCTTCCCCAGTCCCTTTCCCTTTGGTAACTATTAGTCCGTTCTTGGGTTCTGTGAGTCTGCTGCTGTTTTGTTCCTCCAGTTTTTGCTTTGTTCTTATACTCCACAGATGAGTGAAATTATTTGATGCTTGTCTTTCTCCGCCTGGCTTATTTCACTGAGCATAATACCCTCTAGCTCCATCCATGTTGTTGCAAATGGTAGGATTTGTTTTCTTCTTATGGCTGAATAATATTCCACTGTGTATATGTACCACATCTTCTTTATTCATTCATCTACTGCTGGGCACTTAGGTTGCTTCCATTTCTTGGCTATTGTAAATAGTGCTGCGATAAACATAGGGGTGCATATGTCTTTTTCAAATTGGGTTGCTGCATTCTTAGGGTAAATTCCTAGGAGTGGAATTGCTGGGTCAATGGTATTTCTATTTTGAGTTTTTGAGGACCCTCCATACTGCTTTCCACAATGGTTGAACTAATTTACATTCCCACCAGCAGTGTAGGAGGGTTCCCCTTTCTCCACATCCTCACCAACATTTGTTGTTGTTTGTGTTCTGGATGCTGGCCATCCTTACTGGTGTGAGGTGATATCTCACTGTGGTTTTAATTTGCATTTCTCTGATGATTAGCGATGTGGAGCATCTTTTCATGTGCCTGTTGGCCATCTGAATTTCTTCTTTGGAGAAGTGTCTGTTCAGATCCCCTGCCCATTTTTTAATTGGTTTATTTGCTTTTTGCCTATTGAGGTGCGTGAGAACTTTATATAATTTGGATGTCAACCCCTCATAGGATATGTCATTTATGAATATATTCTCTCATACTGTAGGATGTATTTTTTTCTACTGATGGTGTCCTTTGCTGTAAAGAAGCTTTTTAGTTTGATATAGTCCCACTTTGTCATTTATGCTTTTGTTTCCCTTGCCTGGGGAAATATGTTCATGAAGAAGTCGCTCATGTTTATGTCCAAGAGATTTTTGCCTATGTTTTTTCTAAGAGTTTTATGGTTTCATAACTTACATTCAGGTCTTTGATCCATTTTGAGTTTACTTTTTTGTATGGGGTTAGACAATGATCCAGTTTTATTCTCTTACATGTAGCTGTCCAGTTTTGCCAACACCAGCTGTTGAAGAGGCTGTGATTTCCTCATTGTATGTCCGTGGCTCCTTTATCATATATTAATTGACCATATATGCTTGGGTGTGTATATCTGGGATCTCTAGTCTGTTCCATTGGCCTATGGGTCTGTTCTTGTGCCAGTACCAAATTGTCTTGATTACTATGGCTTTGTAGTAGAGCTTGAAGTCAGGGAGCATAATTCCCCCCACTTTATTCTTCCTTTCAGGATTGCTTTGGCTATTGGAGGTCTTTTGTGGTTCCATATGAATTTTAGAACTATTTACTCTAGTTCATTGAAGAATGCTGTTGTTATTTTGATAGGGATTACATTGAATCTGTAGATTGCTTTAGGCATGATGGCCATTTTGACAATATTAATTCTTCCTATCCATGAGCACAAGATATGTTTCCAGTTATTGGTATCTTCTTTAATTTCCCTAATGAGTGTCTTGTAGTTTTCAGAGTATAGGTCTTTCACTTCCTTTGTTAGGTTTATTCCTAGGTATTTTATTCTTTTGAATGCAGTTGTGAAAGGGATTGTTTTCCTGATTTCTCTTTCTGCTAGTTCATCATTAGTGTATAGGAATGCAACAGATTTCTGTGTATTAATTTTGTATCCCCCAACTTTAGTGAATTCATATATTAGATCTAGTCGTTTTGGAGTGGATTCTTTAGGGTTTTTTATGTACAATATCATGTCATCTGCAAACAGAGACAGTTTAACTTCTTCTTTGCCAACCGGGATGCATTTTATTTCTCTGTGTTGTCTGATGTTGTCTGATTGCCATGGCTAGGACCTCCAGAACTATGTTGAATAAAAGTGGGGAGAGTGGACATCCTTGTCTTGTTCCCGATCTTAAACGAAAAGCTTTCAGCTTCTTGCTGTTAAGTATAATGTTGGCTGTGGGTTTGTCATATATGGCCTTTATTATGTTGAGGTACATGCCCACTATAACCATTTTGTTGAGTTTTTATCATGAATGGGTGTTGAATTTTGTTGTATGATTTTTCAGTATTTATGGAGATGATCATGTGGTTTTTATTCTTCTTTTTGTTAATGTAGTGGATGATGTTAATGGATTTGTTAATGTCATACCATCCTTGCATCCCTGGAATGAATCCCACTTGACCATGATGGATGATCTTTTTGATGTATTTTTGAATTCTGTTTGCTAATATTTTGTTGAGTATTTTTGCATATATGTTCATCAGGGATATTTGTCTGTAATTTTCTTTTTTTGTGATGTCTTTGCCTGATTTTGGTATTAGAGTGATGGTGGCCTCATAGAAAGAGTTTGGAAGTATTCCCTCTTCTACTCTTTGGGAATCTTTAAGGAGGATGGGTACTATGTCTTCACTAAATGTTTGATAAAATTCAGCACTGAAGCCATCTGGTCCAGGAGTTTTGTTGTTAAATAGTTTTTTGATTACCAGTTCAATTTCATTGCTGGTAATTGGTCTGTTCAGATTTTCTTTTTCTTTCTGGGTCAGCTTTGGAAGGTTGTATTTTTCTAGAAAGTTGTCTATTTCTTCTAGGTTATCCAGTTTGTTGGCATGTAATTTTTCTTAGTATTCTCTTATAATTCTTTGTATTTCTGTGGTGTCCGTGGTGATTTTTCCTTTCTCATTTATGATTCTGTTTATGTGTGTTGACTCTTTTTTTCCTGATAAGTCTTGCTAGGAGGTTATCTATTTTGTTTATTTTCTTGAAGAACCATCTCCTACTTTCATTGACTCTTTCTATTCTTTTATTCTTCTCAATTTTATTTATTTCTGTTCTAATCTTTATTATTTCCCTCCTTTTACTGACTTTGGCTGTAGTTTGCTCTTTTCTAGTTTTGTTAATTGTGAGTTTAGACTGTTCATATGGGATTGTTCTTTTTTCCTGAGGTTGGCCTGTATTGCAATATATTTCCCTCTTATCACAGCCTCCTACTGCGGTGTTGAAGAACCAGCTCCTGCTTTCATTGCTTCTTTCTATTGTTTTATTCTTCTCAATTTTATTTATTTCTACTTTAATCTTTATTGTGTCCCTGTTTGTCCTGACTTTGGGCCTCATTTGTTCTTCCTTTTTAGCCAGCTTTAATTGTGAGTTTAGACTCTTCATTTGGGATTGTTCTTCTTTCCTGAGGTAGGCCTGTATTGCAACACATTTCCCTCTCATCAGAGCCTTCGCTGAGTCCCAAAGATTTGGCAGTGTTGAATTATTGTTGTAATTTTCTCCATATATTGCTTGATCTCTTTTTTTTTGGTCATTGATCCATTGATTATTTAGAGCATGCTATTAAGCCTCCATGTGTTTGTGGGCTTTTTCATTTTCTTTGAGTAAATTATTTCTGGTTTCATATCTTTGTCATCTGAGAAGCTGGTTGGTACAATTTCAATCTTTTTTAATTTACTGAGGTTCTTTTTGTGGCCTAGTATATGATCTATTCTTGGAAATGTTCCAGGTGCACTTGAGAAGAATGTGTATCCTGTTGCTTTTAGATGGAGTATTCTGTGGATGTCTGTTAGGTCCATCTGTTCTAATACATTGTTCAGTACCTCTGTCTCTATACTTACTTTCTGTCTGGTTGATCTGTCCTTTGGAGTGAGTGGTGTGTTGACGTCTCCCAAAATGAATGCATTGCATTCTATTTCCGTCTTTAATTCTGTTAGTATTTGTTTCACATGTGCAGGTGTTTATGTGTGTTGGGTGCATAGATATTTATAGTAGTTATATCCTTTTGTTGGTCTGACCCATTTATCATTTTGTAATGTACTTCTTTGTCACTTGTGACTTTCTTTGTTTTGAAGTCTATTTTGTCTGATACAAGTACTGCAAATGCTGCTCTTTTCTCCCTATTAGTTGCATGAAATACCTTTTTCCATCCGTTTACTTTCAGTCTGTGTATGTCTTTGGGTTTAAAGTGAGTCTCTTGTAGGCAGCATATGGATGAGTCTTGTTTTTTTATTCATTCAGTCACTCTACATCTTTTGATTAGTGCATTCAGACCATTTACATTTAGGGTGATTATCAATAGGTATGCACTTATTGCCATTGCAGGCTTTAGATTCATGTTTACCAAAGGTTCAAGGGTAATTCCCCTACTATCTAACAGTCTAATTTAACTCACTTCATATGCTATGACAAACACAACCTAAAGATTCTTCCTTTTTCTCCTTTTTTCTTCTTCTTCCATTCTTTGTGTGTTATGAGTCATATTCTGTACTCTTTATCTATCCCTTGGGTGACATCTGTTTAGCCTTAGGAATACTTCCGTCTATAGTAGGCCCTTCAAAATGCACTGTAGAGATGGTTTTGGGGAGTTACATTCTCTCAAGTTTTGCTTATGTGAAAATTGTTTAATCCCTCCTTCAAATTTAAATGATAACCTTTCTGGGTAGACTATTCTTGGTTCGACACCCTTCTGCTTCATTGCATTAAATGTATCATGCCACTCCCTTCTGGCCTGTAAGGTCTCTGTTGAGAAATCTGATGATAGCCTGATGGGTTTTCCTTTGTATGTGATCCTTTTTCTCTCTCTTGCAGCTTTTAAAAGTCTCTCTTTATCCTTGATCTTTGCCATTTTAATTATTATATGTCTTGATGTTGTCTTCCTTGGGTCCCTTGTGTTGGGAGATCTGTGCATTTCCATGGCTTGAGAGACCATCTCCTTCCCCAGATTGGGGAAGTTTTCAGCAATTACCTCCTCTATGACACTTTCTATCCCTTTTCCTCTCTCTTCTTCTGGTACCCCTATTATGCATGTATTGTTCCGTTTGGACTGTTCACACCGTTCTTTCAATATTCTTTCATTCTCAGAGATTCTTTTTTCTCTCTGTGCCTTAGCTTCTTTTTATTCCTCTTCTCTAATTTCTATTCTATTTACCATCTCTTCTACTAAATCTAATCTGCTTTTAAATCCCTCCATTGTATGTTTCATTTCAGTTATGGAATTTCTTAATGATTGAATCTCCATCTTAAATTCATTCCTGAGTTCTTGAATATTTTCCTGTACCTCCATAAGCATGTTTATGATTTTTATTTTGAACCCTCTTTCAGGAAGATTGATGAGTTCAGTTTCATTTGGCCCTTTTTCTGAGGTTTGTGAGATTTTGGTCTGAACCATGTTCTTTTGACATTTCATATTTCTGTGTGGTGCCCTCTAGTGCCCAGAATCTCTAGTCCCTGGATCTACTCAACCCCTAGAGTGATGTTGGGGGTCATAGGGGAGTGGAACTGCTGCCCTGTTTCGTGAGGTCTACTCTGTTCATGAGGTCTGTATGCTGTGTGGTGCAGCCTTCTTTCCTGTTGCTATTTTAGGGTTAGTTGTATTAACTATGTTTTCTCACTGTCTGTGGTTTTGGGAGGAGTTCTCTGTCTCACCTCTCACACTGCCATTTTGAATCTTGGGTGTTCCATTTGGTACTTTTTTTATAACTTCTATTTCTTGTTTGAAAATTTCTTATTTTTTCATTTGTTTCAAGAGAATTTGTAATTGTTTATTGAAGCATTTTCAGGGTGGCTGCTTGAAAATCTTGGCATATAATTCCAACTTCTGAGTCATCTCATTGTTAATAACAGTTGATTGATTTCTGTGGTTAATATTGCAAGATTTCCAGAATCTCCTGCCTGGCCTTAGTGCATCTGTATATCTATAGGTGTTTCCAAGGAGTGGTGAAAAGTAGTCCATCCCCATATTAATAGATGATTACAAAGGTGGTTGGAGTGATACTGAACCTGGACCAGAGAGGTTTGGTGGGGCCTTCGCAGCTGGGTTGCAAGAGACATGGGTGAGCAGGAATAGATGACTGCTTTTAAGCAGTAAATGGGTTTCTCCCACTTTACTTTTCCCTTTGACAGATTTCATCTTCAAATGTTTATTTGCCCTGGGCTGGGAACACATTTTCCCCCTGAAGCTACACCTTTTATTCAAGTTGTGGTTTTCCCACTTCCTGCCATGACATGTGATTTTCAATTGTTTACTGGCATTTGGAAAATTATATTGTGAGACTATGGATCCTATGTAATCTTTTTTACCGCCTGCTTATGTTTCCAACAATAGTCTAATTTTCAGGACTTTGCAGTTTAGTCCTTGCTCTTTCAGTTAAATTGGTTAATGTGGTGCTTCTGCAGCAAACATTGACGCCTGCTGGTGCTTCCTGAGGGGATGGAGGGACAGGCAAGACTTCCTGCTTCCTCTGCCCTGCAAGGAAGGAGAGGTGTCGCAGGCCACCTGCTGGAGGGGTTCTTCCTGCAGTGCTTGTTGCCAACTGATAACTTGGGAGTGGGGGAATGGCGTCTCAGGGCCATGGAGACCAGGAGATTCCCCTGTCAGATGATTTTTATGATAGATTCCTCTGTGCCACGACCTTGTGGCCACTCAGTCTCTCTCTGTGGGGAAGGTGAGTCTTAGGCTTGCCGCTGGGACAAAGAAGCTGTCTGGCTAGCCTCTAGTGGCAGGATCCCCCTCCCCAGTAGTTGCTGGCTGGCTGCCCAGGGTGGGCCAGTGGAGAAAGAGAGCCTCCGTACAGCAGGGAAAGAAAGTGCTTCCCCTGGCGGCTTGTTCTGAGCAGGACTCTTGATCCTATGAGCCAGTACTATTGGGCTTAGCTTGTGTTGTGATCAGGATTCCCTTTTAATCTAGATGAGGAATGAGTCTATGTGACAGTTTTCTCCTGCTGGGCTGGTGGTAGGGAAAAGTCAGGCCTGTTCTGCCTTTTTCTATTTTCTAGGGATACGTGATGCCCTGCCTTCCTATTGTTCCTCTAGTTCCTAACCAGTTCGCCTCTGCCTTTTCACCCTTCAGAGTTCTCCTGTAGCTGCCTCTTGCATTATTTCCAGGGTTTAGTTGTACTTAAGGAGGAGATGCAGGGGGAAATGTGTCTACACTACCTTATCCTAATTGGATGTCTCAATGTTCAGTTTTTCAACTTCAAGTTGATTTTTTCTGTAAGATTTTAGGTGCCTAGTTTTTTTTTATCATGAATAAACACTTGATTTTTTTCATAATATATGTTTGCATATATTGAGATATTATTTGTTTGTATTTTGTAGTTTGTTGATTTATATTGACTAGTTTTTTGAATGTTGAAGCACCCTTGCTAATATCTTTGTGGCTTGGTACTAGGAAAAAGTTAGTATTATTAATGGATTTGGGAGTTTCCTTTCCTGTTGTATTTTATAGAAGAGATAGTGTAGACTTGCTATTATTTTCTCCTTAAACATTTGACTTTGTCAGTAACACATGAAATTTTCTTTGTTAGAAGGTTTTTAATGACAAATTACAGCTCTTTGGCATATATTGGATTATTCAAGTTATCTATTTAATATTGAATGAACATTAGTGGTTCATATCTTACAAGTAACTGGTTATTCCATCTAAGTTGTTGAATTCATGGACATAGAGATGTTTGTAGTATTCTCTGGCCATTCTTTCAAGGGTCTCTTTCAAGGGCCCTCTTTCATTCCTTATATTTGTGTCTTCTCTCTTTTTCCCTTGACTAGAATTTACCAATTTTATTTACCTTTTGAAAGAATTAGCTTTTTGTTTTATTTATTTTCTCTACTTGTTTTCCTTTTTAAATTTCATTGATTTCTTATTTTGTCCTTACATTTTCTTCCTTTTGTTTATATTAGACTTCATTCATCTTTCTATAGTTATTTAAGGTGGAAGCATTTAATGTTATGTATTTTCCTATAATGACTACATTAGCTGTATTCCACAAATTTTGGCATGTTCTATTTCCATTTTCATTCAATTCAAAATTCTTTATCATTTCTCTTACTACTTCTGCTTTGACCCATGTATTATTTCACCATGTGTTACCTAATTTCCAAATATTGAGGAGTTTCCAGAGATCCTTCTATTATTGATTTGCAGTTTAATTCCACGTGATTTTAATTCTTTTAAAAAAAACTAAGGTTTATTTTATGGCTCAGAATATGGTCTCTTTTAGTAAATATTCCATGTGCACTTGAAAAGAATGTGTATTTTTCTGTTTGGGAATGGAGCACCAGTTAGGGCAAGGTTAATTGATAGTATTGTCCAGCTCTTCAGTATCTGCTGATATTCTGCCTCCTAGTTTTTTCAATCACTGAAAGAGCTGTGTTGAAGTCTTCAACTACAGTTGTGATTTGTCCATCTTTTCTTCCAGTTCTATTAGTTGGTGCATCATGTCTGTAGAATGTATGCTGTTGAGTTTTTTTGTCTTTTCAGTGAATTATCATTGTTAGGATTATTATGAATTAACTCTTTTGTTATGTGTAATTTACCTCTTTGTCTTTGGTAATATTCCTAGTTTTGAAGTCTACTTTGATATTAGTATAGTCACTCTCGTTTTTATTTATATCAATCTCTTTTTTTCTCTTTCTGGGCATCAAATTATATGAATATTAAACATTTTGATACTGATTTTGATATGAGGATCTGTGGGTTTGTTTTTCTCTCAATATTTTCTATCTCATCTGCCGATTAGCTAATTTCTACAGATCTAACATGAAGTTCAACAACTCTCCTCTGTCATCTATTTTTCTATTGAACCCAGGGAGTGAAATTTTTATTTTGGATATTGTAGTTTTCATTTCTGAATTTTCCATTTCTTTCTTTCTTACAGTTTCTGTTTCTCTACAGTTTCATTCTTGTCATCCATCTCAAGAATATTCATCTGTACTTCAGAGTATGGGTTTCTCCATCTTGGCGAGCACTGGAAATCTCCCATCCTCTTACTCTAATCTTTAATGTGTCTTCACATTTAAAGAACACTTATCACAAGCTAAATATAATATGTCATTTTAAAATCAATTCTGGCAATTCTATTATTTTATTTGGAGTATTTAGTACATTTTCATGTAATGTAATCATGGGTATACTTGAATTTATGTCAAATTTACTATTTGACCCCATGTCTTATGTTCCTTTCTCCTCTATTATTTTCATTAAGTAAACATTTTATTATCTTATTTTCCCAATCAACATGTTTATTTTACATTTTTACTATTCCTATTCACTCTTCTTTTATCCCATATACAGAAAGAGTCCAAAATAAAGATATCAACTTTATTGATTTATCGCAGAGTGAATATCAATATAAACACTACCTTAGTTGTGAAAGAGAATATTGCCCCCAACCTAGAAACCATCATTGTGTCCCTTTTTAGTTACCCCCACCCATTCCTTCTTTAAGTTAACCGCTACCCAGATTTATGCTAATGACATCCTTGTTTTTCTTTATAGTTTAGCACATACGCATGTATCCCTAAACACTATCATTTAATTTTGACAGTGTGTTTAACTTTCTGTACTCTTTTTTCAAACTGGAATTTTTGTTCAACATTAAGTTTGTAAAATTTATACCTTAGGATGTTATACTATATAATTTCAGTGGGAGCATATATATGCATGCAAATATTCAGAGAAAGATGTGAAAGGACACATATCTTATTGACAATAGTGATACCTCTGAAAAAGGAAATAGAAGTAGCAGAAGCTTTAGATGAACTTTAAGAGCTATGCTTTAGTCATTTTTCTTTATTAAATAAACTGGCTTACAATTTGCAGAAAGATAGCAGGACTAAATTTTAACCTCTTTGAGAATAGGCATTGACTTCAATCACATACTGTATCAGTACTTTATAGCCATATGAAAGCTCAGAACATTGATATGAGAGTAGATTTGTTCCTTGCTCTGTAGGAAAGGAACATTCTGCATTTTAATAATGATTTTCATCATTTACCACTACAAAGCACTGTAGTGTGCTTTACTTATAGATGGGTTTTTTTGGTGAGTGGGCTAGAGGTCCGCAAAGGCTCATAGGACTCAGAAAATATTTTCTACACTCTTGGTTATGGCTTATTACAGCAAAATGATAGTTTAAAATTAACAAAAGGAAAAGATGCATGAAGCAAAGTCCAGGAGAAACCGTGCACAAGCTAGCAGGTGCCCTTTCCAGTGTGGGCTAGTGCAATAATTCACAAATGCAGTTGATTCTTCCTGTAATAATGTGTTAGAACAGGTGCAGAGTGGTACCAGCCGGGGACACTCAGCTGAGCCTTGACATTCAGAGTGTTTCTCAGGAGTCAATCATATAGGCATGCAGCAACTGCATTACCTACCTCTGCTACTCAGACTCTGGCCTCCTTTGAGCAAAAACATTCACATAAATCACAATCATTAGCATCAATTCTGACCAAACTGGTACAGTATGGTCCAAGGCTTCGGGCATACAAAAAAAGTCTTGTCCAGCAGAATATTCCCAGGTCTCATAGCTCATCTCCCAAAAGCTGGGCAAAGGGCCTTTACTGGGAATGTGTAGAATTTGAGCATCTTAGGTCTGCTGATTTAACCTTGCCTGCCTAAGAAGAGATAGGCTGTGAGCCTTTTGACTTTTTGCTTTTCTTTTATCTTTCAGAAACCTAAATTTCCTTGTGTTTCTTTTGCTTTTCACCAACCAGTACCCAAAGGGATCATCTCCCTTTTCAACAGTGTTACTCACTTTCCACCCCCAGAGACCATCACCTCAAGCCTCTTGTGCTTTCAAATCTCTTCTGTGAAGTCAGTTCTTTGACATGCTACAACTCCTCTTCAGAGTGAGATTTTTGTTCAGTCCTAGGACTTTTTTTGTTTTTACTTCTCTCTTCCATTGAGTTTATTCAGACCCCCCTGCTTGACCTAAATTTTCACAGCAGAACCTTAAACTACCTCTGCTGCATTTGGTGATACTTTTTGTTTGTAAGTTTTTTTTTTAGTGTTCCCAATCTTCTGGTTTTGTTAAAGATATGGTATTTTGTTTGGTTTTATTATGTTGTTGTTGATCTGCATGGATGGGGGGGGATGGATTTTTGGGGGTGTTTTTGAAGACTGTGGAGAGATTTCAGTTAGGTAGCTGCTATGATCTCTCTCACTATTCTTTTTGTAGCTACGCTTCTTCCTTTGTTTTTCGTACACAGGCAGTATATTTTTTTAATTAGAAAATTAGGGAAATTAAAAGCAAAATTTTTAAAAACAACACCAAAAATGCATTACCATGTGCATGCACTTATGTTCATGTGTTATATTCCTTGTATCTCCCCTGAATATAAATATGGGTAATATTACTAAAGAACATACTTAAAAAAATAGGATCTTTCTACATATACTATTTTATAAACTGGTTTTATATTATAAAAACACTTTCCTATCAAAAATATATATCTAAATCATCCTATTAAGTGGTGACCTTATATAAATGTATTTAACATATCCTTTTTGGTTGGACTTTTAAGTTTGATCCATTTTTATGAATATTTATAAAGGAAAAAATATAGATCCTTTAAATGTTCCTGTGTTTTCATCATATTTTATCCTTAATTTCTCTATACAAATGACAATATGTTCAAAATTTCATCTGTAAGTTATTAATATGGCTAGTAATATGACTTGTATCCATATGAGCTGTGTGAGACAACAGAATGGGTAATTAATTATCACTGCGAGCAGACGATATGAATAGCTCCTAGTCACCTTACTCTGCAGTCTTTTCCTCTTGACTTCAGCACCAACACAGGAGAAAAAAAGAATTTTTTTACCCTGTTTTCTGAAATTCAAAGTTCAGTGGTTTTAATAGAGTTCCTATGAATTTGAATTTTCATTATGTGAGATGAATCGTATTCCAGAAATTAATTTTTAATCCTTTGAGAGAGATTTTAATAAACATAAATCTGATCCTAGGTAAGAATTTTGCTCTTGCATTCAAAATAATGAAAACCTTAGCTTGTGATGCAGTCTCTATGTCAGGGACTATCTTCATGTAACTGGATACATTGAAAGAAATAGAAATATGTACAAGAAAATCCTTTTTAGAATTAAATAGAATAACTTCAATTTGTTGTCTATTTTATTCTCATAACTGCTTGCTCAGTTTTGAACTACGACTTGAAAGCTACACATTCTTTTTCTTTCCTTGGTGTTACTTTTAAGTTATTAACACACATACTTGAACAAAAAATAAACGATGTCTGTTTACTCCCAAACATAGTCTTAGCATGATATAATGTGTCTGCTCCTCTTCCTCCTTCTGTATTAACTACCATTTTATTACCAGATTAATATTGTAAAACTGAAAAACAACTCATTTAGAAAAACATATTTTTCATTTTTTTTTGTATCCTAATTCTTTCTCTTATTCTTATCTTCCTTACTGAAATATAATTTCTGCTCATTTTCACAGAGTCTGTCCTTGGTGATCTAAGAGTTATCATTTTGCTCTTACATTTGAAGAAAATTTAACAGAATATAGAATTCTAATTTTAAAACCACTTCATCCATCAATTTTAAAATATTGCTCCATTCTCTTGTTAGGCTCATTCTTGTTATGAGAGACTAACATTAATCTGAATATTGCTATTTATAGGTTGTTTTCCCTCTCGGGCAACTTTTAGAATTTTTTTCTTTTTCTCTTTTTTTTTAACATTTGATTCTAGGAAATTATCAGGTATATAAAGATTTTTATTGGCATATGACACATGAAAAAGTTCACAAAATTGAAAATCAGTTAGGGATTTAATAGCAAATGGGATACTTTGTGTAGCACTTATGTAACACTATCCACAAGAAAAAGAAAATTACAAACACCCCAGAGGCATTACTTATGTCAATCACCAGCAAACTAAGAATTATAAGGATTTACCTCAATTTGATGAAGAACATCTACCAAAAAACCTACAGCCAACATCATGATTACTGATGAAAGACTGAATACTTCCCCCTAGAGTGGGAACAAGGCAGAGTTTGCTTCTCCCACTCTTTTCCAACACTGGGAGTCCCAGTTAGCACAATAAGGCAAGAAAAAGAAATACAAGGCATATATACTGAAAAAGAAAACTTCCCCTATGTCAGATGATATGACTGTTTACATAGAGAATCTCAAGGAATCTACCCCCCAAGAAAACTCCTAGAACTTAGAAGTGAGCTCAGCACATCACAGTGTACAAGATTAACACCCCCAAACAATCACATCTCTATATACTTAACAGTGAACATGTGGAAACTAAAGTTAAAAACACAGTGACATTTAAAATCACTCCAAATTAAGAGATATACTTAGTATACACTTAAAAAAGTGTGTGCAAGATGTGTATGATGAAAATGGCAAAATGCTGGTGAAAGAAATCAAAGAAGACTTAAATAAATACAGAGACAGTAATACTGTGTCCATGGCCTGAAAGACGCAACAAAGATGTCAATTCTCATTAAATTGATTTGGAGATTACACATAATACTTAACAAAATCATACCAAGATCATTTATAGATATAGACAAGCTTATTCTAAAATTTATAGGAGAGGAACAGACCCAATAGTCAATGTAATAAATAAAGAAAAAAGTGAGATGAATTACTCTGCTCAATGTTAAAGATTACTTATATGTTTTGTTACTTATGCAGGTGTGAAAGATCATACAGTCACAGTGACCAGGATCATGTAGACATCGTGGAGGGTAGAAACATACAGCAATGAAAAAAACCAAGGAGCCCCAAAATAGGCCCACACAAGTAGACTCAACTGATATTTAACAAAGGTGCAAAAGCAACTTGATGAAGGAAGAATAGCTTATTCAATGAGTAGGACTGAATCAACTGGACATTCATAAGCAAAAATATTAACCTCGACCTTAACATAACATCCTATGCAAAATTAACTCAGAATGAACCCTAAACTTAATTTTAAAATGCAAAACAATGAAGCTTCTAGGGGAAAAAAAATAGAGGAAAATCTTTGGGATACAGGATGAAGCAAAATTCTCAGACTTAACCCAAAAGGACTATCCATAAAAGGAAAAATCAATAAATTGGACCCCATTAAAATGGAAAAAAATTTACTCTGTGAAAGTCCATGTGAAAAATATGAAAAGACAAGCTATAGACTGAGAGAGAATATTTGCTACTCATATATCTGACAAAGGACTAGAACATATAGAGGCCTCTTAAAATACAAAAGTAAGACAAACAACCTAATTATAAAATGGGCAAAAGACATGAAGAGATTTTTCATCAAAGAGCATATACAGATGGCAAAAAGAAGATGAAAAGTCATTCAAAAAAACTGTAGCTATAACAAAATGCAAATTAAAACCACAGTGATATATCACTATATATACATATCTGAATAACTGAAAAAAAATACTGACAACACAAAATGCTGGCAAGGACGTGGAGAAACTGGATTGCTCATACATTGCTGGAGGAAATATAAAATGGGTACAGTCACTTTGGGAAACACTTTGTTGGTTTCTTAGAAAACTAAATTTGCACTTACCATATGAACCAGAAATTTCACTCCTGGGCATTTATCTTAGAGAAATGAAACTCTATGTTCATATAAAAACCTGTAAATGAATGTCAGCAGCTTTATTTATAATTGCCAAAAACTGGAATCAGCCTGCATGTCCTTCAACAAGTAAATGGATAAACTGTTCTACATGCGTGCCATAAAATACCACATGGAAATAAGGAACAATCTGTTGATGCATGCAATAACTTGGATGAACCTCAAGGGAATTATGCTTAATGAAAAAGCTTATTCCAAAAGGTTACATAGAGTATTTTTCAATTTATATAACAATTTTTTAAGTGGAAAAAAAATTTAAAAACAGAGGACTGATTAGTCATGGCCAGAGGGCTGGGAAGGAAGTAGATGTAGTTATAAAAGGGGAACAAAAAATGTTTGTGGTGTTAGAACAATTCAGTACTTTACCCTTGCAGTGGATACACTAACCTACACAGGTGATAAAATTATAGAGAACCTAATAAACATATACATAAATGAGGATAAGTTAAAATTGTGGAAATATGGATAAAAGTGGTGGATTAAATTGATGTTTATCTCCTGGCTGCAACTTTATAATTTTGCCAAATGTCACTACTGAGAAAAATAGAGCAAAGTGTACAAAGGATGTCTCAGTAGTATTTCTATAGCTGCATGTGAATCTGCAATTATCACAAGAAAAATTTCAACCAAAAAAATATATAAATGATCCCTTCCTCATAACAACAACTAATTCCTTAGCAAAGGAACTCTACCTTGTGACGCTGCTAAAAAAAGGGACATTGAGTTAGTCAGCTGTCAGGGTGGATACCATTTGTTATTTCTCAGTCATGATGTTTGACGCCCTATAGACTAAATACCACGCACTGAGTTACATTTCACTCTGGGGAAATGTCATTTTGTTCATGTGAGTTAAATGCTGGGGACATAGAATGATTTTCTCTCCAAAAGGCAGTGTAAAGCATACATAAGGGGAAGTCAATATAGGAATGGATATAAACAAGGCAGACACGTGGGAGGCTCGTGTGCACGATTCTTCCAAGAAGCAAACATTTTGTCCTGCGATGGTCACAGGGGAAGGGAGCTTCATTTCTCAATAGGTCAAGTTGATTCCATCATACAAATAAAAATGAAATGATGTGGGCATTGTTGGACATATTCTCATAATATATTAAATGTTTTCATTTTTGCACCAGTCCATAAGTATCTTTTCTATCTGTAGTTAAGTAAATGATGTACTGAGGTCAGCTGTGCACACAGACCCCTTGGGTAATTCCTTACGCATGGATCACTTTGACCTTGATCTTTAGACTCTACAGCCCTGATCACGATTTACTGAGGAGTGACGGGGGTCCCCCAGGGGCTGACCCAGACAGCAGATCCAGTGGAGATCGACACTCAAGTTGGGGTACAATCCTGATTGGGACTGGCAGACCCATTCAGATGCCTCAATGTAAGTCCTAAAAATAAATATTCAATATATATATAACATTCTAGAAGAATCCATGAGGCTGAAGAAGCCTCAGAAACAAAACTTTGGAAAGGAAAAAGAGAAAAGTAATGGGCCATGGCAGAAACAGAACCAGTAAGGACTGAAGCAGCGGAGTCTCAGGGCGGTAAACCGGGCCATGAGCCGCGCTCATGAAGGTGGGAGCCCCAGGGGGAAGCTGCTGAGGGGTTCTCAGTATAGCCTGTTTCCTCTGTTGGATCCCCAATTTCTGTTGAGACTAGAGCTGCCAATGTCCTAGGTCAGATCTTCATAATCTCTTATTTTGGCCACTTTAGCCACCCAATCCTTGCTTCTACCCATCTCATGCTCCTGGAACATACTATACCATCAGCACAGTTCCAAACTCTGATTAGATTAGGCCACATCTCCTGGAAATGGAATCTCACTGTCCTCAGTATGAAGTCCAAAGGCTAACAGGACATACCACGCTCTTCAGAGTGCCTTAGATTTTGTGGGTATAGCAATCTCCCGCAGAACACGCCCAAAATGCCCATTCCACGGCTTCCTTCTCAGGGATTTTGATTCTGCTGGTGACTGGAGCCCAAGAATCCACAAAGTTTTTTTGCTCTTTAAAAATGTATTGTGTTTTTATACAAATGGCTATTCATATGGTTTAAAAATAAAAAGTTTAAAAGGATTTTGAAAAATCTGCCTCGTGCCTTTGGATCTAGCCATCTACTTCTCTCTCTCTCTCCCACTAGTTTATCCTTCCAGAGATATTTAATGTTAATATTTATCAATATGGACACATATTATTTTCTTTACTGCAAATATTTACATACAATACAGGCTGAACCCAAGTTTACTTGCTTTCTATTTATTCATGACTTCCAACACTACTCCCTGTAAATGTTAAACATACTGAGTGGGTGAACCCTTTTGACAAACATCTTTCCAGAAAGATATTAAAATGAAACAACTACAAATTACAACAGATGACAAAATTAAATAAATGAATAACTTTGAGAAGAGGAAAACTAGAAATCTAGAAATGTATCTCATTTAAAAAAACAAACAAACATAGTCTTCCTAAAATCTAAGATGTATGTGAGTTGGTGACTTATAATTTTTTCTTAATTAGGAAAAATAAACCCAAGCTAACTTATGGTTTAATATTGAAACAAAGGCCCAACAGGCAAAGAGACAGGGACTTAGATTGCCTGACATAAAATAGGTGTGTAATAAAAGTTTTGATGAAATCATAAATGTATAGATGAATGAATGCAATAAATATATGAAAGTTTTGATTGAATAATAAGTGTATGAAGAAATGGTAGGGTTCAAGGGTTGTGATGTGAGAGAGAGATGGATCCAACAACACAAAAGTCATGAAAACTCAGTATCCCCCCAAAAATGTATTACTAAACCTGTTTTGTAATTCTTTACAGGTTTCCATCTGTGTTAAAAAATCACATAAAAAGAATAATAATGAGCTTTAAGTTACAGTTCAATCAAATCAAATCTCCCCTTAAATTTCATGTAAGCTTATATGATTTCAGGATGGTCACTGTTGTGTTAGTCCCTCTAGCTGCTTCAGTTAATATAATTGTTCAGCATCATAAAATAAGAAAATGTAGGCCCAGTATCTCTGATTCTTCAAACCTGAAATAAGCCACTGAATCAAATGACAATCTTGTTCTCCCCTAAATAGGGCAGCTCATCCATGGTCCCTCGAACACAACAGAGAACACAGAGCCCTTTATATAAAACATTAAGGATGCACTGGGAATAATGGCAGCTGTACTCTACAGAATTGTGTATCCTATTGCACAGGCCCAGTCTCTCTTCGGGTCCAAAGCTGAGCCATCTCCCTGCCTCACTCCCACCCTCCTGGCTGGCCGTGGGCCGCTCAGCTATCAACCCCAGCAAGGTCAAGGAGAAGAAATGCCTCCAGTCTATTTCGCTCCACAAGTTTGTCCTAATCCCTGACCATTTCCTTCCAGGGAGAACCTGCCTCTCCCACACACAGGGCTATAGTCCAGCTCCAGGACCACATAAGCCAGCACTTCATGCACAAGCCAGTCTGTGTTGCTTAGGCTTCAAATTAACATAGATGGGAAGTGAATAACACAGTCTAGGGACTACAAGAAGCTCAGGACAACTCCTTTTCAGTTCCACTTTATCAAAAGTGAAAAATCCTTGGGACTATTATCTCAGTCTCATGGAGAACTAACATGAGAAATATCCCAGCAGCTCCCATCCCAACAGCAAACATGGTTTATGCCCATCAGGACTGCACCCCGCCTAAGTGTTGATCCCACAGAGCTTGGCTGAATGGCAGACCCTGGGTCAGTCCCATCTCCCTCAGTAAATTGTGATCAGGGCTGTGGAATCTACAGATCACAGTCAAACTGATCCACGTTCAAGAAATTACACAGCAATCCTCAGCACATCATTACTCAATTCCATATACAAAAGACATTTATGGAATGGCACAAAAATGAAAAGATTTTAATGTATTGGGATAAAGTGGACTATTTGATCCACAGCTTCTTATTCACTGGAGCCTGGACATTCTCCACATCTTTGCTGTCTATATTGCAGGACATACCATATTTTGCCTCAAATCATACTCGCTTTTGTTTATATCAGTTTCACCCATTACACTGAAGCTTTTTAAAATCCGTGTTATTATTACTCATAGCAGCTAGTAGTGAGGTATGCACACCGTATCAGTCCCATAAATATTTGTTGTGTTGATTTATCTTACCCACACCTGTCACCCCACCCAAATGTATAAGTGGAAAATGGTAAGTGTTAGAAATACTGTTTCTCTTCCATCTCAGTGCTCAGACTGCCTTAGACTTTGCCCATGCGAGTCTGTGATATCACTCTGGGAGGAGGGTGACCGGAGCCCATGGAGGTAGGAGAGCCAAACAATGACTCATCAAAGATCCTTTAGGGTAAACAAGCACTATTCTCCCCACAAAATTCATCTCTTTGGAAAGAAGTGTGTTGATATTTTCTTCAGTCCAGCTGTATTCAGTTGCCCATAGCTACAAACAACCCATCTTAAAACTCACTGGCTCCTAACGACCACCATACAGTATTTCTCACAGTTCTGTGAGCTGGGTACCTAGCTTCTCCACGGCTTCCCCTGGGGTCACTCGTGCAGCTGCAGTCAGCGACAGTCGATGCTCAGCTGGACTGGAAGGGCCGCCGCGGCCTCACCCCACGTTTGGCTCTTGGTGATGGCTGTGAGCGTGATGCCCTGGTTCTCCTCCACAATCACGCTCCTCACTCGTAGGTCAGGCTGGCTTCTTGTTGCAGCGCTCTCATGGCTGCTCTCCAGAAGGTGAAAGCGGAAGCTGCCAGGTCTCCTGAGGTGCATCCTGGAAGTCCTAGAATGCCACATCTGCCACATTATCCTGGACAAAGCAGGTCACATAGCCAGCCAGTTACAAGGAGTGAAGCAGAATCTACATTTAGTGGAATGGGTGACAAAACCTCATTCTGTGCACACCAGGCGGGAGGACTGTGCTGCCATCATTCAGAGTACCCATGGGACACACCCAGACCTGACCAGCTCCAGAGCCCGGGCCCAGCAGAACAGGCTCTCACTTCACCTCTCATTTCAGACACAACTCCAGATCCAGCAAGGGCCATTTCTCTTGGCCACTCTACAAGTCTCATTTCTCTGGAGTAGAAAACCCAAGGAGCCTTGCTCAGGTTCTACTGCAAATGGGGACAAGCCACCCAAAACTGGCATTTCTCTCTGTGGGTACAGACAAATAACATCTTAGAACAATTGTGATCAGCGCCCTGCAATGATTAACAGCGAAAGGCCCTGCCCAGGATACACCCCATCAGTTTCCATGGCCGCCATCTGGGGAAGACATAGACTTGGGTTCCAAAGACAGTCAAGGAGAATGAGGTATGTATGTCATCCTGAATCAAGAGAAGAGGGTAGGGGGTGTGACTTCAAAGGCAGAAAGAAGTAATTCACAGGAACATGAAGAGTAAATGTTTAGTAAACAGAATACTTGATGGCCACACATAGAACTTTTAACAGATTTTGTCACATTCCTTCCAGTCTATCACCCCATTTTACATTATAATTTAGCTATCCATGGTGATAGCTCTCCTCATAGAGTATTTCCTCCATCTAAATTCTTTTTGTGCACTTGGTGGTGGGGAGGGATATCAAAGTATCTTCCGAGGTCTTTTGGCCTTGATGGTTTTCAGCCCCAAATAGTCTGTGTGTCAGAATGGCACATCTTGGGGGCGATCTGCCGTTCATCCCTCCAAGAGGAAAAAAAATCACTACCCACGTTATTCCATATAAAGGAATTTACCTACTTTTAAAATAAAACTTATTTTGACCTACAAAGAGCTGTTCTGTGAAGGAATGTGCAGGTCAGCATATTGTTTAGTAACCTGTCAAGTTGGTCTACGCACCACGAGAACTGAGTGTGATTCCGGTTCTGCCATAAACTACTCGTGTTGTACAGCCAGACACATCACTTCCCAGGCCTTGGTGTCCTGTCTGGCAAATAAGGGCACCGGATTCTGTGACTGCTGACCTGCTGTTCTGGGCTGAGGTTGTTCTCCTTGGCTCTTGTCCTTGCCGCAGCAAAGAACTGAAAGGCAGAGACAATAGCAAAGCAGATCAAAAGGTTTATTTGAATACACTCCAAGGGAGGAGCAGGCCAGAGTCAAGGTAGACAAAGGCCCCAAATGTTTAGGAGAGGGTCTATTGATCATGACCTAGCTGGGAAGCACTTCTTTGATTGACAGGGTGAGATCATTTGATCGACAGCTCTAGTTACATACCCAGTCCTCTTGGTGCACGTCTTTTCCCAAAATGCACACGGAAAAGCCTATGGAGTGGAGAGCAAAACCAAAATTTTATTTTAATGAGATTATGACAAGGTGTGTTTGGGCAGTTCTTAATTTTGTTCAGCTGCACCACACTGGGGCCTAGCTGGGACAGGTCCAGATAGACAAGTAGTTATCTCCCTGCAAAGCCAGGTGGGACCCCTACCTGGGCAGAGTTTGGGCAATTTTTTCTCTTAAACCTTATCTTCCCCTTCTCCTGCTGCTCACGTCTATCCTTCTACCTAACACTACCATCCAGATGTTTTATCAACAAAATATCCTGTTATTTGCATATTTCAATATTATAATTGCCATTTAAAGTATCTGTATAAACAGATATTCATATTAGTGACTCAAGTACAATTCAGAATTGATTTTTTTAAAGTGCAAATAAGCTTCCCACTGTAAAAGAAATGAAAAGCACCAAATCCTGCTAAATGCCTTCCGCATATGCTTTCAATGGTAGCAAAATGCCAATTATTTGTGATACTACTCCAGGGACCATCTTCAGATGTGCTGCCATCTTAGACAGGTAAGAATGCTTTGGTAATTCAAGATGTCACGGCAGCTCCTTTCCAGCTGCTCTCTGGGGAAAAGCAGGACGAGTCTCTAAGCCCCAAAGAGGGATTACTGAGAGAATTATCTGATCTGCAGATTTACCTAAAGGGAAATTAGCCAGGACTTCTCATTTTGTAAAGATTTTGCATTAGTGGACAATTCTCATTATACTTATAAACAAGGATTTTTTAAATTGACCATTAGACTTGAGAAAGAGCAAGTGATGAGAGATTTTCCTCTGATACCATTTCATTAATTTTCTAAATCAAGACTGATAGAAGATTAATTAAGATGTTAGCAAAAGAAAATTGTTTTTCAGAGATATTTTACGTATGGTACTTAAAATGGAGCTGAGTAGTTGTATTATCTACAGAAAGAGTTGGTTTTGTTTTCCTGATGTATGTTTAAAAAATTATAATTGACCTTAAGAAAACTGAAAAAAGCTAAGAATACAGAGATAAAAACGAAGTATATTAAACAATGAATCTTGTTTTGAAACTTGATTGTTTTTTCTTCTGAAATCTCTTTGCTCATAACACTATACACATTGCCTGTTCTTCCATGACAAAGCTGCCCCTCAGTTTTAAGTTCAGCCATTTGAGAAAACATTTTCTTCTGACAACTCACATCATGTAAAGTTCTGTAACAATGTTTCGTGAAAATTGGGAATATCATAATATATGTGATTTGGAGATTACAGTAAACTGTACATTAGTTATAGCTATGAAACAATAGACATTTTTGTAATCTCACAAACTAATTTTAGATATAAACAAAATTAAAAATCCTTTGAAAGTGGTTCTTCTGGCAGGCTGTGTGCCTGTGATGAGGTTGTTGTCTCTTCTGACAATATTTTCAGAGCAACTTTTGGTCAATTACCTGTTGATCCAGTTTATACACTGTACATAAAATAATTCAGTCTCAATAATTTATTTTCAGATCTCGTTATTACCAAGAAAAGGAAAAAGTGAAAGAAATGATTCAGATTGAACGACGTAATTTCACACCTCATTTTCCTGTCCCTCTTTTAAGAATAATATGCTCTTAGAAGTTTAGATATTTGCCACCACTAAATGTATGCAAGTTTGTAAAATAATCTACAATAAGGAATTTCAAACATTATGAGGCGGCTGCCTCCACAGGGTCGGCGTACATGTGTCTCATCACACTGACTCCTCGGGAAGGCGGGTGTTCACGTGGATGGCTGTGTTTACTAAGGGAACTAAAAAGCAGCCTCTAAACCGGTAGGCCGTTACAGATGCTATGCCACATTTGTACCAGAGAGAGGAATACATAGCCAGCAAGTGCCTGACGCACCGCCATCCCACGGTTCCACCTAGCCCGTGAATGTCTCAGCAGTTTGCTGGGTGCCAGCACCACTCTGGGTCAGGGGTACCACAGCAAGCAGGACAGACAAGGTCTCTGCTCTTCCAAGGCTCTCATTCTGGAGGTAAAGGGGACAGCTGAAGGGGTTCAGGATATGCCACTCCAAAATATGCTCTTTGGGATATTAATTGTTTTGAGCTGTGGGCACTAGAAAAACAGCAAGTGCAGCAAGAGGCTTGTGGGTAAAATTGAAATATTTCCAGAATCTCTCACCTGTGCTTGTTGCATCTCCACATCAATAGGTGTTCCCAAGGGGTGGAGAGAAGTAGTCCATCTCCGCATCAATAGGTAATTGCAAGGGGGAGAGAGGGCATATCTGGACTGGGGAGGTGGGTGGGGTCCCTTTTTGCAACTGGGTTGCGAGAGACACGGGCAAGCGGAAGTAGATGACTGCTTGTGAGCAATAAATGGGATTTTCCCACTTTATTTTTCCCTTTGACTGATTTTGGTTTCAAAGGTATTTTGTCCTGGGCTGGGAAAATATTTTCCCCTCAGAGTTACAAGGCTCTTTCTCTAAACTCACCTTCTCTGCCCAAAGACAGGTCTTTCAAAAGGAACCCAGTTGTCATAGATCATAGATCCTAGGAGCTCCTTCAGCCAGGGAGATTGACTCATCACAGGAGAGGAGACCAGAGGTCAACAACCACACCCAAATTTTGTCATACATTATCCTTCGTCCCATCTGTTCTGAGGTCCACTCATCCTTCCCAACATCATTTCCCCAGGTGCCCACATGCCCCTCTCCTGCCTCTACTAAGATGTCTATAAGCTCTCAGATCTCTGCACTCTTCTGGATATTCACTTTTTATCCTGTGATGCCCTTGTGCACATAATATTAATATATTAAAATTAATATAAACACAATAGAATATTATTCAGCTCTAAAAAAGAAAGAAATCCTGCTTTTTGCAACAACATAGATGTCCCTAGAGGATATCAAGCTAAGTGAAATAAGCCAGGCAGAGAAAGGCAAACACCACAGAATTTCACTTATATGTGGAATCTAAAAACAAAATAAATAAAATGAACAAAACAGCAGTAGACTCATAGACCCTGAGAAGTGACTAGTGGTTACCATGGAGGAGGAGTTGAGGTGGGTGGGTGAAACAGATGAAGGGGATAAAAAGGCACAAAATCTCCAACATAAACTGGTTATCTGCATAACTAATCTATGAACATACAACATACAGAATAGAGTCAGTAGTTTTGTAGCATCTTTCTATTTTGTCAGATAGTAACTACACTAGTTGGGATGAGGATTTAATAATGTATATAATTGTTGAATCATTATGTTGTATACTTGAAACCAATATAATAGTGTATGTCAACTATACTTGCAATTAAATAATTAATTAAAGTTAATAAACTTATGTACCTTTTCTCATGTTAACCTGCCTATTGCCATTTTACTTTATAGACTCAGCTACAAAGCCTGAACAGAAGCAAAGTCTTTCTTCCCCCAAGCAGTAAATAAACAATATGTCCCTGCAATAACAGACATGCAGGGTAAGCAGTGGAGGACAGGTGGCTGAGTGAGCATGGGGAAATGGTGGCCAGGGGATTCCAGGACAAGTGCCATTCCAGCAAAAAGCTGAAGGAATGAGGGAAGGAAGCACACCTATCTGGATATCAGAGAGGGGGCAGGATCAGCTGGGCCAAATGCCACCCAAGGTAGAGTGAGATGAAGACTTCTGGGTTTAGCACCCTGGAGGGCTACTGGACCCTCAAGATCAGTTTTGATGGATTGCTGAGGATTAAGCCTGCCTGAAAGGGGCTTGAGAGAACAGGAGGAGAGGAAGAAGATCCTGGGGGACAATACTCCTCTGGGCTACCAAGAGCTGAGTCACACATCCTGACCAGCCTGGCCCCAGCTGGATCAGAGCCAGCACCCTAACCCGAAGCAATGAGAAGTTCAGTGCAAGGAAACAAGACTCGGAGGTGGTGGGTGAGGACACAGCCCAAGGAGGGTCTGCCTTGGGAAGGGGAAAGCCCAGCATCCCCCACCATGAAACGTGTTCAGGGCTGCCCCCAAGCCGTGTGTCTGCAGAGGCCTCAGAGGTGCCACCATGATCCTTCTCTGCCCTAGCAGACCAAGGCCTCTATGCAGGAGGAAAAAGTTTTCTTTAACTCTTTTAGGGTTGCTGGCAGGGTCTGAAAATTAAGCTGACAAAGGCAAATTAACAGGAAAAAAGCCTACACATGTTATTGAATGTTTACATGTCCACAAAAGAATGAAGACTCAAAGTAACCTTAGCAGGAAGCTTTTACACCTTTTAGGCAGGGAAACAATAGATTTGTGAAGAATTAACAAGACAAAGAGGGTTGAGGCAGGGGAATAAATGGTGAAGAAGTGACTAGGAAGACCGCGGTTAGTTAGTTTAACAAAGTTGGTTTGTATGGACTTCTTGGCCCCAAATTCCCCATCTCAGGTGATGAGACGCCTTCCCTCCTGGTGTTGGGGTGGGCGCTTTTCACATGAGAGAGTTATGACCTGTTTCAGGGAAAAAGGTTGAGGCAGAGGTCAGAGTGACCTTCTTGCTTCTGCCATTTCTCAGGTTCCTTCAGTGTTGGATATCCAATATGCCCAATGCCATATTTTGGGGTAGCATGTCCTGAACACCATCACCTTTTCTTCCTGTAATACTTCTCCATATATTGCAACTAGAGGAAATGATACATCTTCTCTGTAAAGTCTGATATAATTGCTTCTCCTTGGTCCCCCTAGACTTCTGTCCTCATTCATAAGGCATGGCACTGTGTTTATCATTTATATGTATATATATATGAGACAGGGACCTTGAGCTTAGACAGAATAGGGTGAGGGCCCTGGAAAAAGCAAGGCAAGATATTTACAGTCAGAGCAATGTAACTACCTGCAGGGAAACCCCCTACCAAAACTCTGTGTTACACATTGGGCCCTAGAATCATTCTTCAGTGAGATCAGTTGATACTCCCCAGATAAAGGAAAGTAGCCCGTGTTTTTATTATGCTAATTATTTGTAATCATGTGTAAGATTCACTTTAGCATGCTAAAAGGGATTTAATATCTCATCAAGGACAAACATCCTAAGGCCACTTTTAACAAGTCCACACCCTAAGCCCTTTATTGGTTCCCAAAAATCCTCAACTACCTATAAATCCCCTGGACAACGCACCACCCCAGGCTCTCTTGTCCCCTCCTGGCACAAACCAGGAGCTCTGTCCTCACACTGTATCTCTAAATAAAAGCCTCTCCCTGGCTCTCCTACCTTGGGTGTTTGCTAAGTTCACTCTTCGACTCCTCAAACAAGAACCCCGGCATCATATAGACCCTTCAACCCTGAAACTCTGAGATGACAGGGATCGTGCCAAACTAATTTATTCAGTTCCTAGGGTAATGTCTGCCTAGTGGTAGGAACTCAGCCAAAAATTTACTCCATAAATGACTATAATAGATTATGTGGCTGTAGGCCTTCTTTATTTTCTGCATTCCCTTACAAAAGAAGTACTAACCTGAGGTTCCCTGAAAAAAAATCTCTGATTCTTAAAACCTGCAGCAGACTAACATGGAAGTCAAGACCACAGGTCTTCATTAAAAGAAAAGTTTTCCTTTTGATAAGGAAGCACACATCTCTGTCCTAGCCCAGTGTTTTTTCATAAGAAGGACATACTACTGGCTGTCCCCTGATATTATTTTCTCATTCTAAACCAAAAACTAACATGAGGTTTAGTTAGGACATTGTCCCTCTAGAAAGAGCCCCCATTTTCCAATCTGTATTGAAGCTGATACGGCATTGTGTCTAGGTTTACATAAGTAGAAATCATACCTCTTTTTCTAGGAAGTCTCCTTAAAGAGAGGCTACATGCCCTTCTCTGTTCCTTCCTCCATCTTGATGCTTGGAAAAGGGATGTGATAGCTGGAGTCCTAGCAGCCACCTTGGAAAATTAGACCAAAATCTAACCACAGCAAAGGGCAGGCAGTCAGAGCTGTGAGCTGGAGGAGCAAAGCATCCCTGACCATTTTACTGTCCACCCCTGTGATTCTTTAAAGTGAGGAAGATCAAAGTCCACCTTCTATCAGCCCTGTGTTAAAAACAAGACAATAAGCCCAAAATGTAGTCACTTATACTAGGTCCTATGTCACCAAACTGAGATTTAATTACATGTCAGCTCTCCAGAAATGGAACCTTAATCTAGTCGATCAGGAATTGCCTAATCAGTACTAAACAGGTAATCTGCCTGCTACACTCTTGCCATCTCCTAAAGAAAAGTGACCTGACAATAATCAACCTGCTTTTTTGCCAACTGTAACTTCCTTGTCCTGCCCTTTCTGCCTATAGAAGCTTTCCATTTTGAACAGCTTCTTCGGGATCCTTTCTATCTGCTAGATGGGATGTTGCCCAGTTCATAAATCACTGAATAAAGTCAGTGAGATCTTTAAAATTTACCCAGTTAAATTTAATTTCTTAACAAGGCAGATCAACAAGAGAAAAGCTTACAAATTTATTTAGTGTAAGTTTTATATGACATGTCTTCATAAGGAAATAGGGACCTGAGAAAATGGTTAAACCTGAGTTGTTAGTCTGGGTTTGATGAAGAGTGAAGAGTCGTGGAAAAATGGTAGGACAAAGAGCCTGGGCTGAGGGCAGTGAGCTGGGAAAACCTAGCAAGACTTGTTCATTCAGATTCTTCTCAGTGTCCCTGTCTTGGAAGAAAGGATGCTTCTTTTGTCCAGGTATGGGGAGGATTTAGAACTTGCCCCAGGAAAGAAGGGTGGTGAAAGTTCTCAGATTCCTTCAGCTTAAAATACCCAATTTGCCAAGGTGCCATATTTTGGGGTGGCATGTCCTGGACCCCAATATGTTTTTTAAAAAACATTGGCTTCTGGGCGCTATGTTCGCCTGTGGAGCTAAAAGCATTTTTGTTGCCCATTTACTATGCATGAGTTCAGTGTGAGTGGGTCTGTGAGGAAATATCCCCAATGAACCAAAAAGGCAAAATAAGAAGCAATTTTACAAAGACAAAACACAATACACCCTCCTAATTGTGAGCTAACCACTGTATTGCAGTTTAAAGATCAAAAAACTAATTTTTGAAGATTATTTTTAAGGTACAGAGAGGAAAAAATCAGTTGGGACCGGAGGTCTGAAGCAGACTGTAGACAGTTTGCTTTCAGAAATGATGAGGCGGTGCACAGGGCTTGAACCTTTGCATTTCACCCAAATGTTCTGCTATAGTCACGGCCAGAATAATTGGAGGCCTCCTTAAAAGCACTGAGCCTTGCAGGTGAAAATTCACAAAGCTAGTGACCTATAGCAGTGAGCTTTGAAAGAGCTGCTTATGGTGCCTAGTTCCACATCCCAAGGTCTCTGAATTTCAGCCTGAGACCCTGGGATGCCACCACCTTCCTCCGTCTCCTAAATCCTGCAAGACCCAGGGCACATCCTGCAGACTTGAAGGCCGCCCTCATTATTTCAGGTGAACACAGAATCAAATTCTTACATCTTACTCTTATTTAATCATGTTCTGCCTTAAGCATTTCCAGGATTCTTACACTGAACAGTTGTTTAACTCTGAGATACCAGGTTGTAAATTCCCATATCCCCCATGGCACTTAACACAGTTCATTTTATGTGTTCGTTGTTCAGTAGATGTTTATGGATAATTGTACCTGCAATAAATATTGCTTTAAATAGTTCTTTCTCTCATAAGACATGTAAAAGTTAGGTATGGACTCTTGAGTATTTATATTGCTCTTTTGTTTTGTTGGAAAAGCATTTGGCTGGATACTGAGACCATGTTACTCAGGGAAGGGCCTAGACTTTGGAGTCCATATATTGTAGATTTGAATTCCAGTTCAGCCATTTACTATATGACCTTGGGCAGTTATTTAACCACCCTGAGGGTCAATGTCCTCATGCAAAAGCAAAAATAATACCTACATCACGAATCTAACATGAACATCGATATCACATACAAAACACAGCAGGCCCTCAAATGTTAGTTCTACTTTTTCCTTCTATAGGAGACATAGAGAGGAGACTTTAAAATGTCAGCTCAGGATTTTAAGAAATTGAAGTAAGGATCATCTTTAAGGGTTAAACTGTGGCACCAACATACAATAAACCAAATTTATTTAAATTCACAAAGAATACCATAATTGAATAAAGAATCTTTTATACAAGACTGCCCAGGGCAATCCAATTCTCTTGCCTGTATGGCAGACATTGTTGAGGGAGAGGCAGCAGGCTTTTATCATACAGCTATTCAATATTTAAATTATAGAACCCACTCCTCTTGTGCTAATTCCTTGGTGGGCAATCTTTGATAATACAGCTCTGTAGGTGGCTTACCTACTGGGCTAGAAGTTCATGGTCAGGCTGCATGAATGTTCATCCATTTTTCAACTATTTCTCATGATGATTGACTAAGTTGACATTTGGTTTACACATCAATTTCCTTTACTCCTGTTACTTTGAGTATGTAGAACCGAGTGTTTTTACCAAGAGTCCATATTTCAAGGATCATAGCTCTAAATGCTCACAAGAGTCAGCCAGATGAAACAGATGGAGTGTGAACACTGGGGACTGTGGCTAACTGCAGAATATAATCCACCTAATGCCTTGCAAATGCAAGTTATTTTAGACATTGCATGGGTCAAAATTACCTTCTGTCTGTATCCAGCCCCACTCCTTGGGCAAACATTTTATATTCCTGGATTGCTGTCCCATGTATACTTGTGAGATTTTTCAAATCTCAACAACTGGGAGAAAACCCATCTACCCTCTTCTTGTCCATTTTCCTGATGCGAGCTACCTGAGCTTCAGTATGGGGTCCTAGAATTTTAGTTTGCATAAAAATCACCTGGTGTCCTTGAAAAGAGGGGGTTTCCCAAGACTTGATTGCACATCCTGGTGCAGCGACTATACATGTGACTCAGGAATCTATGTTGTCAATGATAGCCTGGGCACCTCCATTTGGATACTCCTTGGACTATTCTGAGAAACACCAATATCAATATTTCTGGTCTCAAAATTCAAATCTTAAAGAATACCATGTGTAATGCCTTCTATTCTCACCACCTAAATTTTAAATCAGGAATCCATGCTTCTTCCAGCCCTCTCCCTTTCTCGTTGGTGCTGGTGGGCTGAAGAGAGAATTCCTGACAAGCCCAGCTGCCAGGAGGCCAGAGCCCCTTCAGGGACCTTACAGTCGGCTTGGGAAACCAAGTGATGGGTGCCAAGCACAGTGATTAGCCTGTTCTTTTCTCTCTCTCTCTCTCTCTTTTTTCAGCTTTACTGAGGTATACTTGACAAATAAAATTGTAATTTATGTAAAGTGTACCATGTGATGAGTTGATACATGTATACATTGTAAAAGGAATCCCAAAATAAAGTTAATTAAAATATCCATCACTTAAAATAGTTACCTTTTCTTGTGTGTGTGAGAATGCGTAAGATCTACTCTCTTAACAAATTTCAATTATACAATATACTATTACCAATATAGTCACCACGTTTAATTAGCTTCTCCGACTACTTAGTCATCTCCTTTTTCTTTCAGTTTTATTGAGATACAGTTGACTTACAGCACTGTGTAAATTTTAGGTGTATAGCATAATGATTTGACTTACGTATATTGTGAAATGACTACCACAATAGTTTAATTAATATCCAATATCTCATATAGATACAAAAAAAGAGAAAAAAATGTTTTTTTCCTTGTGATGAGAAGTTTTAGGATCTACTCTCTTCACAGTTTTCAAATATACCTATATAACATGTTGTACCCAGTACATACTGATCTTATAACTAAAGTTTGTACCTTTTGATCACCTTTATTCCAGTTCCCCTACCCGCTCTGGTAACTGCAAATCTGATTTCTTTTCCTACAAGTTTGTTTTTAGACTCCACATATAAGTGAGGTCATACAGTATTTGTCTTTCTTTGTCTGACTTATTTCACTTAGCACATGCCCTCAGGGTCCACCCATGTTGTTGCAATGATTAACCTATCCCTAAGCAATTACTTACGCAAGGGTTGGAAGTATGTGCCAAGCATGAATCTATTTATGTGGTTCCATCACCTGACCTTACTAGATTTTGATATATTATTATGTCTTCTCATCTATTTTTCCTAAGATGCTAGAAATTCCTGGTATGACTTTAAAACCCCTTTTTCCTGCTTTGAAGTCTGCCTCTCCTAGCTGTACCTCACGAGTGCCTATGGGAGAAGCATGATAAACCAACCACTCATGCACTCCTAGTTGTGACATTATGTATCAGGTGTAGAAAATATACAGCCATCACCTGAATTCCGCAAAGGAGAGATGGAACCATGTACGCTTGAATTCAGTTAGGAGAGCACATAGCACTCACAAAGATGTCACTGCAATTCTTTCCAATGGGGTGGATTTTTTATCTTTAAAGTATGGGAAAAAATGGAGTTGTTTTTACAAAGGGATGTTAAGAAGGTCAGTATTCTTTGGACTCTCACAGTCTGGCAGAGTTCCTAGAGAAGGCTGGACATGAAAAGCCTACCCAATGGGAGAACAGAGGCTGGTTTGGTGAGGGCCGGGGAGGTGTCCGTGTGCAGAGCCACTGCAGTCCCAGTGGAAGATGATCCCCTCGGAGACGGGCAGCCTGCACAGTGCCGCTCCTCTTCGGCCAGCAAATGTGCAAACAGGGCCGACTGCCCTGGCAGGGCTGGACAGGCTCCAGTAAGCACCATGGATCTAATGTATCTGTAAAAATCCTTACTGTCCTTTGGGTCTGATAAGCTCATGAAGCTCCAGTAGTCTTCTAGGAATGTGGAATGGCCTAGAAAATCTCTGCAAATGAGACTCTTTAGGCCCCTAACAGCTCTAAGTGTTTTCATTTGAGTTAAAAATACAATATCCACTCTCCTGGCCTGCCTGGTCAAACAGCCTTGGTATTTCACTCTACAGCAGCAAATAGGCCATCTTGACACCAGGCTGCTCAGCTCTGCAGAAGGGCAGGTGGCTGGAGTGCCCTTGGGAGCACTGACAGCCATTCACAGGACAGCCCAGGACAGACACACGGATGTCCAGCCATCAGCCCACCCAGTTATCAGGTAGCCAGGTTCTCCCAGATGTCTCTTCCTGAGGCTATTCTAATGAAGAAAGCAGACCATCCTGTGTCCTTACCTTAAACACTGCATTTTTTTGGTCCAGTCTGTTAGCAAGGCTGGAAAGTCATCCTTTCCAATGCTCTGGCCAGTGACAAAACCAAATAAGTGAATCCCCAAGGAGGCCTCACAGACGGCTGTGCCTTTTCCTACGGTCCATAACATTAACTTCCTACCACGGCTGACTTGCTTTACCACATCCCTATCATTCTCTCCAGGGCTGGAGAATACTCTCCTGGGTGCTTTAGAAAACCCTTGTTGATGGTGTTCTAAGTGGAAGTTGCTCATTTCAAGAATGTCCACAATTTTAAAATGCCACTGTCTTCCATGGTGATATCATCATAGTCTATGGCACCATCTTCCATAAAAACTATATAGCAGTCCCCTACACTTGACAAGTGTTCCATAAATGAAGCACTATAAAAGTTTATCACATATAAGCCACATTACTAAAACAGAGGTCTGTATTAAGAAATGTCTGGTATCCATAGCATCTTATGTTCCTCCCAAAAAGGTCATATTCGATTAGTACACATGGTGTGGGGGAGTCATGGGGAAGACAGTGTAGCAGAGAAGACAAGTAGCGACTCTGTGGCATCTTGCTACACTGATGGACAGCAACTGCAATCGGGTATGCGGGGGACTTGATAATAAGGGTGAATGTAATAACCACATTGTTTTTCATGAGAAACCTTCATAAGAGCATATATCAGTAATACCTTAATAAAAAAATTTGTAAAAACAAGGTATGTTCTATTAACTTAAGTAAAATATACTTACCATAATTTATATCTCATACAGTAAAAAAGTTTGATTTTGTCAAGAACTTTGAAATAATTACTTTCTTCTACAAAATCACAAGAGAATTAAGCTTCTCTTCTTTTTGAAAAGCTAAGGCTTTGATTAAACCAAACTGAAAGAATTAATAACTAGGCTGGAATAGCACCAATTCACCTAAATACAGCAAAATGGTTGAATCTGTTGAAAAAGTGTCATGGCTACAACTAATGTTGTAAAACCTTATTAATGAAGGTTAAAGGGTAAGGACAAGAGGTTCTAAATTAGTGTGTTATTTAAATTGTTATAGTTATGTTTTCCTTTCTAATGCATGCGATAGCAAAGACTCAGCAAATAGTCTTGCCAGTAAAGACATTGTCTAAATAGAGAGGCAAACACATGTTTTCAACTGCTTTATTGAGGCAGATGTCACATATAAAGACTGCACATATTTAATGCATACGATTTGATTAGTTTGGACATATGCATACATTTATGAAACCATCACTACAGTCATGGTAATAAACATACCCATCACCTCCAAAAATTTATTTGTGCTCCTTCATTTTTAGGCAAACATTTTTAATGAGCACTTAGATTTCCTGAAAACAAAAAAAAGGAAGAGAACATTTAGGATACTTAAAAAAATTTTAGAACCATATCCAGGAAATAATTTTAGAAATCACCTTGTCTTATTTTGGAAGACATAAAATTTCACTCATTATGAATGAAAAGAGATGCACCTGGGGTCTCATTGGCTTCTTTTTGACCCACGGTGGGCGGGACCCAGGAGTTCTGAATGGCAGCCTGGTGCCCCCCTCCCGCAGCACTTTTTCACTCGGATTGCCACCTACCTGGATCTGGCTTCCAACGCAAATACTCCGGGCTCATTTCGTATAGTCATCTTTCTTTTTACTGCTTTCTTCCAAGCAGATAAAACTCGTCGAACAGCAAGTAGGGGTGTGAAGGCAGAGCTAGATGAGCAAAGGACTCGCTGCTCTCTGATGCAGATATTCACTCCCTCCCCTGTTAAGACAGAATGCTCACAAAGACAGCTCCAGAAGTCGTTCACCACTTGGCCTTCTAACCAGGCATGACCTTTAGAGGCTCCTCCAGGAGAGACTGCAGCTGCTGTTCACTGTGTGCCAGGGTTTAAATATGTTACGTCTGTTGACTCTGACAATAGCCGTATGAAATAGGAACAATGATTATCTCCATTTTACAGATAGGGACAGAGAGGCCTAGAGAGGTTCAAGCCCAAAGGTGATTTCCCAATGCAGTAGAATGGGTGCCCAGTCCCAGAAACTTCTGAAACCACTGCACGGTGATGTTGCAGGGTCCGAATTAACAAGCATTTACTGTTGTATGTGGCTGTGTAACATTATATCTGATTGGAAGAAAATAGTCCTAATAATTCTCCTAGGTCCCAGAAATGTTGCCCTGGAGTAGATCGACTATAAGTGTGAAACACTTGCTTTCTCAACATGTTGTGTCCAAACCAAGCACAGAGGGGGACATATTTTGAGACGGGAAAAATACTGCTGCTGAAGAAATTCACTGGCATCTCACTCATATTGACACAGTAATTGTTCTTCACTAATTAGGAGCACGGGAAGGATGTATGGTGTGGGACAGAGGTAGCAGGCCCCATGAGGCTGTGGAAATGACAGCAGTAAGCCCCATTTCCTCTGCTGAGCACCGAGAACCTCACTCTACTTGTATGATTACAGATGCTTGAGGTTTCTGTGTAGCGAGGTGGCCCCAGAACAGCGCTTCCATGTAGTTATTATTTAGTAGTAAAGTGATTAATAGACACACTGGGTCAACAGCATAGTACTGCATATGTATAGTACCAATTTTTTTAAAGTTTATTTTGATATCATTAATCTACAATTACATGAGTAATATTATGGTGATTACACTACCCCCTTCATCAGGTCCCCACCCCCCAACCCCATTACAGTCACTGTCCATCAGCGTAGTGAGATGCCATAGAGTCACTACTTGTCCTCTCTGAGTTGTATTTTTAATCAGATAAATATATAATAATCCTCATTTTTAGATAGGTAAATAGCACTGTGATATCAGGCATAGAGGGTGGGGGAATATGGGAGAAGCAGCTTCAATGTGGTGGTTGTAATGTTGATGTTTTCTATAAAGGTTTTTTTCTCCAGTGTTTTATACTTGAGTTAAAGTGTTTCTTAACCAGTGGTTTTCAAACTTTGCTGTGCATCAGCTTCACCAAGAGGGCCTGTTGAAACATTTACTGGGATCCACCCCCAGAGTTTCTGGGGTCTAGAGTGGAACCCAGAATTTGCATTTCTAATAAGCATCCAATCGAGAGCTTTGTTGCTTGCCCAGGGACTCCTTTGAGAAGCAGTCTTCTAACAGGCCTAATTTGTTTACATACATGTCACAATTAATCCAGCATCATGATGTCCAACCAGTTCATATTTTTTGGTGGGAGAGGATGATTTATGTCTCAGCTGAAGCCCAGGAATCGACAAAGTCAAGGTCAGCTGCAATCATACAGTTTGGAGTGAGGATCAGCCAGGAGGTCATTCCCTTGTTCAACATCCTTGGCAGCACATTGGAAAGAATTTTCTCCAGGGGAGCCGGGGAGCTGGATCTGGAGAGACTTTGCCTGGACGGTCCCAAACCATGTAGCAGAGCTGGCCCAGTGGGGATTCACCTAGTGGCGCAGTGGACACTGTGCTGGCCTGTGGCCAGTTAGCCTGGCACTGGGTGTGGACAGCAGGATTGTTGCCCAGTGTTACAGACTGAGCTGCGCCCCTACCTCGGTGTAGGTTGAGGCCCTAACCCCCAATGTAACCGTATTTGGAGATGGGGCCTTGAAAGAGGTAATTAAGGTTAAACGAGGTCCCAGCATGGGGCCCTAATCCAGTAGCGCTGGATAAGAACCACTGGATAACCAGCGGTTCAGAAACACTTTAATTCAAGTATAAAACACTGGAGAAAAAAACCTTTATAGAAAACATCAACATTACAGCCACTACATTGAAACTGCTTCTCCCATATTCCCCCACCGCCTATGCATGACATCGTAGTGCTATTTATCTATCTAAAAAGAAGATGACCTTATAAGAAGATGGGGTGACACCAGAGATGGGCACACGAAGAGAAAGAGCGTGTGAGGACGCAGAGAAAGCAGCCACAGGCACGCCAAGGCAGAGGAATCCACCTGCCCGCACCTTGGCCTTGGGTTTCCATATCCCCCAAAACCGTGGGAAATAAATGAATGTTGTTGAAGACACCCAGTCTGTGGTTTTTGCTTTGACAGCTTGAGCTGACTAATACTCCCCAGAACTTGAATTCTTTGCATCCTTTACCAGCCACCAATGTTGCTTACCTGCCCTGCCTCTCCACTCCTAATTCCAAGTCAGGTGTCTGAGGTGGCCAGAGGCTGCCTCTGGCTGCAGAGAATGACAAAATGAACCATCAGGTGCACCCAGCTTCTGCAGAACATATATGGGGATATGCCCCTCACCAATAGGCATAATGTGGGTAATTTCTCATGCATAGGAGGATGGGCAGATGCTAGGCAACCAGTATGAACTGGCTGCTTTGAAAGGAAATTTTAAAATAGGGCATTTGGGGAGGGGCTGGATGAAAGCAGTTGAAATCAGGGGGGTAAGGAATGGGCAAAACATGAGGGATTTTGAGAAAAAAACAAACAAACAGAAAATGTCCTGCATGAAGGGCTAGTCAATGGTCTGTTGAGATTCCTATAATCTGGCCAGATTGGGGCTCCCGTGCAGGGGCCCGGCACTGTGCTTCTCATTTGCAGGCTGAGGCCAAGTTGGGATAAAAATCCTTTTGATATATGAGCTGCATTTTCTCAGGTCCTAACATTCCCTGCAGAGCAAGGAAAGCCATAACCACTGAAGAGAAAAGTCCACAGAACATGGGATTAATAGTCAGGCATATGACTATTAATATAGTCTGTTAATATAATATTGTGACACATGGGGTCATAGGTCACAAGTGATGGTGTTTTTCCTATAATGAAATGAGGCTCTGGGGAAGCATTTAGTTCCCAGTTTGGAGAACTCTGACCTCTGAAACAAACGTTCCAGAAAGGACTCTGTTATCCTTTGTCATTAAAGCAATAGTTCCCCAGCGGAGATAAACCCCTGCTGGAACTCAGGGTCCCTCCTGCAGGCTCACTTTTGCTCCTGTGCACTTGTTGACTGTCTAGACAATATTCTGGATTCTTTGGAGGAATAGAAATCAGACGATTTTCTGGTTATAACTCAATGGGACAGGAATTCAAGGCTCCTACTTAATTATGCTGTTTAGAAAATCATTCTCTAAGTATTTATGTCTCTTTTGAGAACAGCATCATTCATCTTAAAGAAGAGTTGGAAAGCAGAAGCTTATTAGTCAAAGATGTTGAAATCTTAGTTTCATTATTCACCCATCATCTCTATTTTTGGGTAAACCACGTCATAGATTAACTTCTCTCATTTCACCCATGACTTAAAATATGCCATGTGAAATAAAATACTTAGTTATAAGAGACGACGGAATTGATATGAGAAGATAATTTAAGGTCAACTATTAAACCAAAAACATGAGTTTAACTACATATGAAAGAAAAACGTTGCCTTTCATTTACTTTAGATATTTGCTAGTACTGCTTTTGTTTTTGTTTACTGGCAAAGATGAAGTTACTTCTTAGTCAATCGGTCTTTGAGCCTTTACAGCTATAATCTGCTATCTGCAGTCTCCCGCCCCACGTGTGCAGAGGCACTGGGTGGGATGGGTCTGGGCTGTCTTGCACAGAGAGGCACTGACAACCTGAATCTTGCAGGTCTCAGCAACGGTCCTAGTACCTCCCTACAGGGGCTGCACTCACCCCACCATCCTGGCCCTCAGGGCAGCACTGGGTCAAGGCACCCAAGGACTCCCATGTGGCTTCATTGTTATTGACCCACTTTGACCAGCTCCTTGCCCATCCTTAGCTGTGAGCTCTGCCTGAGAACATGTCAAACTTGTCACTTCTTTCTACTGCCACTGTTTCATTCCTCAGGCAGGAAGAAAATAGATAGAAGATGCTCTGGACTAGTTTGCACTCCAACTGACTTCTACTGGGAGATGTTGGAAAATTAAAAGCTCTGTTTTTTTAGCCTCCCTTGCAGCTAGGATTCATAGTGTTATTCTCAGACAATTAGATAAACTTGCATAAGGTTTAAAAGAGAAACTGCGGCAGAGTCCAGACTCCTGTCCTGTTGGCAAGCAAGTCATGGGAGCAGGAGGCTTTCTGCAGGAGCTGCCTTCTGGTGGGTGGTCTCCAGACCCCAGAGTGAGAGAAGAGGCAGAGGCACTGACAGCTTTATGACGCCTGGATTGCAATTGCAGGGGCAGCACAGAGGCAGTATTTAATGGCCTCAGAGGAGGTAACGTCTCTGTGAGTGGGACCTGTGCGTTAGTATGGGGAATCTTTGCGGAGGCCCAGCATGTACTCCATGCCTCCAGCCATTCCACCTGGTGTGTAACTATTACTTCCATGTATTAAACCATTTCCTTACTAAAATCCCCAAAGGGACTGTTTCCTGCAGTGCACCCTGGCCCTTACGCATAGGTCAGCAGGCATCTTGACTTCACCCATTTTACTGCCCCAGGATGGGTGTCAGGAAACATTAGGGGCAAGGTTTGTCTCATATATTGGACAGAGAAGACTGAAAGTGTGACAGTTCCTGAACTGAACATATAAACACATACATTTACATAAACTGGTAAATATCTCCTTCATGTACAGATCCTTAAGAAATGAATTACAAAAGTTTCCAGACATGTGTTTTAGTGCCTAATTAGTTTTTTGTGGACAGAGATTTCTTAGGCAGCTTTGGAATTTTAAGAATTTTCTTAGGCAAGGTTAGAATTTTGGTTTGAAGGAAGGCATGGGAGCCACATGCTTCTGACAAAAGGCTGGAAGGATTATATATCTTTTAAGTGTTAGGAAGGAAAGGACTTGGCTTGGTGTCGCAGGGAAGTCAGGTACAGTGAGACGAGAAACCAAGTCAAGGAAGCAAAGTAAGTTCTACTGCCCTCTGCGGAGTCACAGAGCGGGCCTGCCTGAGGTGAGACAGGCCCGGATGCTCTTCTGAGGCTGCTTGCATGTGGTTTTGGCAGGGCAGAGAGGGCCTTGATGGACAGCTGCCAGCTCTCTAGGCTTGTTCTGATTGGTGACATGGGGACAGGGGCTGTGCTATACCTGTGCCTCTGATGTTTCTTACCTGGGGGGACCCTGGACATTTCCTGAGTCACTCTTGGACCCTGTGGCTTCATCTGATTAACTCTCTGAGTCATTTTTGGCTCTCTGGTTCTATTTGATCAGCTCCCTGAGTCCTCTTTGGCGGCCCTCACTCCTTTCATTCCGCTCATTTTTGTCTTTCGGCCAAACACAAGTATGCAGAACCTGCCATCACATTATCTTAAAATCAATAAGGAGTGATTTTTATTAAATTCCAGGACTGGATTTTGAGGCTGCAAAAGCTACTGGAGAGGCCGAAGTCTTTCAAAGTCTATTTTTTGTTGGCCAACCTGAGCACTGACCTGAGCTGTTTAGAAGGAAAGACCAATGGAGGCCCAGGGGCCCTGCAGAGTACCCAGGGCCCCGGGCGCCAGGCTGGCCCAGCCCGGGGTCAGGAAAGGGGCTGCAGGAGAGAACTCTCCTTCGTCCCTGTGGTTGGTACCGTATGGAACTTCTGAGTTGGTCCTCTCACTACCAAGATGATTCTTATCAAAAGGTAATTTTTCCTAGATACCCTTCTCAGTCTATGGTAGATTATTCTTTTCCTGCCCAGAAAAAAAGTCTCCCAGCCCATAAACTAGAAGTCTTGATTGTATAAGAACATTTGAGGAATTGCATAATATATTCTACCCTGAAAGTAAAGTTCTCACTGGACTTTTTTTTTTACTGTACACTGGGGCCTAACCAACAGTTTATTTTTCACAGTTCTGGAGGCTGGAAGCCCAAGAGCAGGATGTCAGCACTGTCGGGTTCTGCTGGGGTTCCCTTTCTGGGTTGCAGGCTGTTGGCTTCTCATTGCATCCTCACCTGCAGGAAGGGGTTAGAGAGCTCTCTGGGCCCCTTTATAAGGACACTAATCCCATCACGAAGGCACCACCCTTCTGACTTATTCACCTCCTAAGGTCTCACCACCTTATACGTCACACTGGGGATTAGATTTCAACACATGCATTTGGGGAAGCATGGGGAGGGGGTGCTGGGGTGGTAGGCGGGGCACGACATTCAGCCCATAACAACTTGCTTCCATTGCTTTCTTTTTTCAAGAATTTCAGTGCTGGTAGATAAGTAGGAAATGCCCTGCCTTTTCTTTGTACCCCTGCAGTGTAAACCCTGACAGTTGTTTTTTTCTGTTTTTTTTTTCTTGTAATGCAAGTGCCTGACTTAAGCTTTGATTGCAGAGGCATATCCACTTCAAAGAGGGCTGCTGAGCTCAGATAAACACCTGGCCAGCCACAGGACTAGGTAAAGAGCCAGCTGCCCCTCTCTTCCTGACTCCTTTAGAGATCTTTGGTTGATTTAGACAACTGACTCTTTGCCACATTTTCTTTTTCTTTTCTTCCTCTACTTTAATTACTACTCTTATGTTTTAAATTCACCAATAAAGAGTGAACCCATGAAACCTTAGGACTCTACCCTCGACCTCAATAAAAGCAAAACCTCACGTCTGTGCTTTCTCTCCACCTATGACCACAAAGTATGCTGTATGCCCCTACCTAGGACTTGTAAATAATAGACCTTGCTTCTTTTATAGTCTCCTGATGGTTGATGCTGAGATCGTCTTATAATCAGAAGAACCACAAGGGCCAGTCGAGACACAGTTTGGTTCCGAAAGGAAAACCTGGGGCCCAGTGAGTGCCTCCAGGCATTTCTAGCCAACAGAATCATTATCAATAGACTCCCACAAAACAACCCAGCCCTCATAAAAGTACCTATCTTGTTCTCTCCCTTTTCCTCAGACAGAGAGGAAGCACTCAGTGGAAGTGGCTGCCTTGCCCGCAGTGCATAAGGGACCAGCGTCCCTCCCAGCTGCTCACCACACGCACCCTCACCCTGCATGCTGGCCACCCATTCCTCCTCCACAGATGCAGCTGGGAGATGACCCCAGCGTCCCTCCCAGCTGCTCACCACACGCACCCTCACCCTGCATGCTGGCCGCCCATTCCTCCTCCACAGAGGCAGCTGGGAGATGACCCCAGTCACTGGGGGGTGGGGAGAGTCATCCCTCAGGACGTTCTGAAATGGGCTTCAATATTTGGAGATTTTCTTGGGCTTGGGTACTTGAATCTAATTAGTGGACTTGATGGGATTTCCAGTACGTTTTCTAGTGAGAAAAATGGGAAGTAACTCTCTAGGCTTCTGAGTTCCATGTCCTAACAATGATATGGCCAAGATTCCCTCAGTTTACCCTTTTCCTGAGGCAGAAGTAAAGAAGGGGAAGTGTTCAAGAATATGCATTTTCGTTAAAATGTGCTAGGATGTTTTCAAGTTGTTCTCACTGGGATATTTTCAAATTGAAAAGGTAATACAAACACCAAGGGCAGCCAAACTACAAGCCCTTTTGTGCTCAAGTGAGAGAGATTTACTAGGTTCTATTTCTACTTTGTGAAGAAGAGAAAGCAGATCTGAACCGAAGTATAACCACATTCCCTGCTTGGTATTTTACGTGTGTTTTTATCTCACTCCAATTAGCTCTGTTACCTAACCTCTTGTTCTTGAGTGAAAATAGTGAATTAGAGACGCCTCTTGGAATTGGTCGTACCTAGAATTGACAGATGCTGAACAGGGAACCAGCTGCTAAGCTCAAGTGAAATAGGGAGCTAACTCCCTGCTGCTCTAATTTGATCTAATTTGTAAATTTGTCTTTATTCATGATCTTATGGAAAAAGATTGTTGACAGTAGCATTTCACATAGATGTTAGAGAATCCCCAAACCTCTAAGAGTCTTTCCTAATCTGTCCCATCTACATTAGCAGGCACCCCACACACGGTGCCCCCACTCCACAGCCCAGAATTTATGGAGCTTGATGCTATTTGGCTAAAAGAAGGACGTATTTGTCTACCTACAGTAGAGATTGTTGTAAACTTTCACTCACTGGTCTGCTATCCTGCCTTGACCACAATTTAATGGAGTTGCCTGATTTCTTAACCCTTGAGAGAATTACAAGGACATGCCCCTCTCTCTCTCCTCACTCAAGACTTCCGTACTCCTCACCTAAGCGTGAGTTTCTTCCCAGTGAAAGAACAGTGAGGAATTAGTTCATAAAGAGAAACTATGAAAATGAACATGGTGCTGATAACAAGGAGGTTCTTTATGGAGACAGGCCAGGAAGTTAGAACCGATTGGAGAAACTGAAAAGTACATTTCAATACCCCTCCTGCCCCTGTGGACCCAGAGATGATCTACGCTGACAGGAGGTGTAAATCCGTTGCCATGTTCATCATAGACTTAACTGTTCCATCAGCAACCTGGCTTTAGTTGCTCTTACCTATTTATGAGGACTAGTTTTTCTTTGGTTTTCTTAATTGTTGGAACTCTTCAAAGTAGAAAAAATGGCCCTGAATTAATCATACCAAATAAGAAAGATAGCCATGAAGAAATAGTTTGATGTAATATGCAATTTGAATTTTAAAAATGTGTCTGAAAAACTCCCAGTCAGTGGTTTCTTAAATCTGCAGTTGGATTTCTGAAAACCAACTGCAACATGTTGTATGCAAGTTAGGACGTCTTGGTGTGTTTAGTCTGTAGTTTCGTCTAAGATTGAGGACTAAAACAGTAGGAGAATCATTCCTTAGGACTGAGACAAGACAGTCACTTCTCCTCTGACTTGCAGTAATGATAATGTTGACCGTGTGGATTGATAATGGAAAAAGAAGTAACAGATGCATGATGTAGGTAGATACTATGGTTCCTACTAATAAAGGTAAAAAGTGGTGCAAATCACAGTGCTCCTCAAGTCTCATGTTCTAGCAGGAAGGAAGGGAGCCCATACCAGCTTATAGTGAGCTCCATCTTACCACATTCTCTGTTTCCTAATTGTCTGGGTTGGCACACCTTTTTTTTTAGTCTTATGTCTACATAATTCACATATGAAAGTAAAGTAATAAGGAATTTGATATTAAAACAGCTGGGCAATTTCTTCCCAAGGAAAATAGTTTTTACTCCATTTTACTCCACTACATTTCTTAGAAATGAAACTTTCCTTCTCCCAAGCCCTTGTAAAATCTCTGTAGGGCTGGGGTCAAGCTAATGCCAAGGAGCCTCGTCACTGTCATCATCAGACACTTTTGGAGTACAACCTGTGCCAGGGAACATGAAATCAATACATAGAACACTCCCTGTCCAATGGTGTGGCCCACTCATCCACTCAGTGAGCCATAGTTCAGACACGTCCCATGGCAGATCCACGTTCACTCAGGGTACCTCAAGCAGGCTCCAAGATGTCCAGGCCCCAGCAAACTAAGAAGAAAATTAAAATTCATGTTCTCATGTATAGATTTTGTGATTATTGGAATGCAATTTCATTTTGTATTAAGCTAACGTCCAAATTAACCAATATTTGTTGGGTATTTATTATGTGTTTACTCTGTGCTAGATGCTTTTTAACAAAACTGGAAATACTATTCCCATTTTATAATAGGAAAATCAGGCTTAAAGTAAGTTCGGAATCACCCATCTAATAAATTGCTTTGGAAATGAAAGAGGATAATAAAAAGAATTGACAAAAAGCCTGTTTAAGAAACCATTACATAGCCTGGTGGTCGCCATAAAGGAGGAGGTAGAGGATGGGTGGAATAGACAAAAAGGGGAAAAGCAGTGAGAATGCTCAGTATCTCGATCTGGGCAATGGTCACATGACTGTGCACACGTCAAAATGCCATGAGCTGTATACTGAGATCTGTGCATTTTATTGTATGTACTGCAAGAATAAAAAAAGAAGCTGCTATTTTACTTGATAATCCGCTTTCTTCCATAACCACACACACACACACACACACACACACACACACACACACACACACACACCACTCGGTCAGATGATCCCAGAAGTCCAGCAATTCATCCTCACAGAGGAGTAACACAGGCTGCTGCTTCACCCAGGGCACCTAGACAGGCGAAGCAGGGGGAGGGGGTGTAGTTTTGAAAACAGAGACATTAAGTGAGCCTTTATACACTGAATGTTGAGGTTATCCATCCTTCTTTCCTACTTATTGCCCAGAAGTCTGTAAGACAGCCTAGTAATACCAGAGCGGAGGTGAACAAACCTCTGCAGGGATTCTGAACAGCCTGAGAAGAGAAACCTGCCAACAGGGCAATCAGGGCTTGCAGCGAAGTTATCCATCTCATTGCACGTGCAAAGCCTCCGGTTGAGCATTCCACACACAGAGACCCCAGTCATTATCCTGGAGGCCCATCCTTAAATATGAACGGACAGCAAGAATGACTAGATAAGTGACAGAAGCCTCATACCAAAGGTAACGAGAAAACCTACCAACAGGGAACAGCCTGCTTGAAGAAAACAGAAACCAAGCAGGGAAATAAACCTTAATAACAATAAAACCACTATTATAGAATCTCTCTACTACACTATTATAGTAACCCTAGGAAGAAAAGAGATGTTGCATCCATGAAATGAGATCGGGATATTAATTTCTTAAAATACATATATTTTAAAAAAGAAAGACAAAGCTTCCTGTAAGATAAAATTAAATATATGGAAACTCAGTAAATATGTTAGAAGAGAAGATGAGGAGATTTCTCTCACGGTAGAACAAAAACTATATAGATAATAGGAGAGAAAAGATAAGAAAATCATAGGATCAACTCAGGAGGTCCAACACATAGATAAAAGAAGTTTCAGAAAGAGCAAAAAGCATTAAAAGAGTCAAAAATCATTTTTTAAATCTTCAAGGAAATTGCCCCAAATTAAAGGACATAGATTTCAATTTGAAAAGGTTAATAAAGTACAGAGCCAATAGATGAAAAAAATAAATAAAATGCAAGGCTAACATTGTGAAAAATCACAATTCTGCGAAATACCCTGAGTTTTTAGAGATAGAAACTGTCAGAGACAAAGGATTAAGAATAAAAATGGCTTTGTACTTAGCTGCAGAACTGAACGCTGGGAACAATGTGGGAAAACATTCAAAATTCTGAAGGAAAATTGTTTCCAACCTTAAAGCCAGAGAAATTATCTATTAAATGTTGGGGCTGAGAGAATGTACCTCCTTTTTCCCAGGAAGCTACTTGAGAAGGAACGTAGAAAAACAACAGGATAATGCAGTAATGAGCCCTAAGCCCCAGGATGTAGGGAACCCACGTGGATAAAGAGCCCCGGGCACCCTCAGGGCTCGGAAGAGTGGAGCGTCAGGCTCAGCCGAGGGCCCCAGGATACTGCAGGAGGCCTGAAATATCTTGGAGAGCTCTCTTTAAGACTACAGAATTGATGTATTTCAATGAGATTTAGACGTTTGGAGGAAAATTTGGGGCTGGAATAGTGGTAAGTTCATAGAAAACTAAGCAAATGAAAACGATCAATAACTTTGGGACAACAAAACAGGAAAAGTAATTGTCCTATACCAGGTGGTTTGTCCATGAATAGCACTGACGTAACAGTAATGATGTACACAGTAAGTACTGATTTAAACTAAAATATGTTGTAATTATATTAAGAACACTGGAGGAAATGAGGTGAAGAAATTGTGTGCGTGTGTGCATTTGTTGAGTGCGTGTATGCGTGTGTTTTGGCAGCAGTAGGAAACAGTTAAAATTTTCTCCTAGATAAGGTCAAAAACTAAAAAATTAAGAAGTGACAATATAATCATGCTAGAGTTATAGAGTTATAAAAATAAAAAAATAAATCTTAAGAATGTTTAAGTCTCTGTGGAATAGGATATTGGGGGTGTATTAGTATTTTTTCAATAATAAGCCTTGTAAAATTGTTTCTTTTAAATTATACTGATGAAACATTGATGAAAGTAAAAACTGAAACAACACACATAATGCAGGGGGTCACAGGGAAGGCAGTATAGCACAGAGAAGACAAGTAGTGACTCTTTGGCATCTTACTACACTGATGGACAGTGACTGCAGTGGGGTATTGGGGGGGACTTGATAATGGGGGTGAATGTACTAACCACAATGTTGCTCATGTGAAATCTTCATAAGATTGTATATCAATGATAGCTTAACAAAAAAAAACTGAAACAAAAAGATTTGTAATGTTTAGCACTATTTCTTAAGATAATGGCCCTATTTGAGGCCACCTCACTCTGGAACTGCACAGTTGTCCAACACAAAGGCGAAGTAGCTTTTCCTAGAAGTAGTCCACCTGGAGTCCAGGTTAAGGTCATGGAGGGATTTCCTCCTATTTTTCCTGCCATTCCAACCCAATTCCTGGATGGATACCCACTGCATGGTTAATGAACTGATGGTTGCCACAGACAAATTTTTTGTTTCCCCCACCAAAAAAAAAATTGGTGGTCCCAGTCACCACTTCTCTCAAGTTTCTGCTTTCTTTCAAATACACCACCTTATTCATTTCACCGTAATTTATTAAGGAATATTTTAGACTGCATAATCATTTATCATGGACTAGAAGGTGTTCTGAGCTAGAAATCAGGAGAACACCCCCTTCTCTGATGGCTCACTGCACTTTTTACTCAGAATGGATTAAAGCCATATTGCTTCAACAAACTATCCCACAATTTCAGTGACACATAAACATCCATTTTTCTCTCAGAGTATACACTAAAGAAACAGAGAAACTGGAAACTCATGGAAGAGTTTTTACTACTTCGGTTCAAAACTTTCTCCTTTGCAAAATTGAGGGATTAAACTAGTTGATGTTTTCCAAAAACACGAAGCTCTTTCCTTCATCTTCTCTTCCACCACAGACTCTGGGACATCTCAGAGGTGATGACATTGGTGGAGGTGATGAGCACATTACCAATGAATATGAAAATAATCCTAATGATCTATTTAGCTCTTATTATATGGCAGGCACTGGGATATGCACCTTGGACATATTTTGCCATTTAATCATGAGAACAACTTTATGAGGTGAATACTTTTTTTTTCAAATCTGAATGCCTTTATTTATTTTTTAAATAGTTTATTTTGGTATCATTAATCTACAATTACATGTGCAATATTATGGTGATTACACTACCCACTTCATCAGTTCCCCCCCACCAACCCCATTACAGTCACTGTCCATCAGCTTAGTGAGATGCTATAGAGTCACTACTTGTCTTCTCTGGGTTGTACAGCCCTCCCCGTGCCCCCTCAACATTACATCTGCGAATCGTAATGCCCCTTTTTCCCCCTTGTCCCTCCCTTCCCACCCATCCTCCCCAGTCACTTTCCCTTTGGTAACTGTTAGTCCATTCTTGGGTTCTGTGAGTCTCCTGCTGTTTTGTTCCTTCAGTTTTTTCTTTGTTCTTATACTCCACATATGAGATGAACACTTTTAAGACATAAGCAAACAGGGCGCTGATCCTTTCCTCAAACCTGCTCTACATGAAAGCTTCCCCATTTAAGTTGAATGCTGTTCCATTGTTGCAGCTGCTCAAACCAAAGTCTCCAATCTCATTTTCATATACCTCAAATCTAACCCAACAGTAAACTCTGTTGACTCACATCAAAATATATAAAATGTTCGGCTGTTTGGGGTTCCTTCTTTTGCTCCCACCTTGACTTGGGGGTCTTCATCTTTAGCTTGGGTCACTACCATCTCCTGGCCTACCAACTCTGCCCTCAGCACTCAGCAGTCCATTCTCATGCAGCACCAGTGTGGTAGCTAAAAAAACTACATCCAATCTGGCCACTCCCCTTCTTAAAACCACAAAATAAAATAAATATGTTTGCCTTAATGCTGATTATGCATAAATTATTAAGGAGGTAAAAAGAGAGAGCTCTTTGTTACAGAAGATTTCCAATCAATGAATATAGAAAGAATGAGAAAAATACAAAATTACCGTGAAGCAAACATCAAAGTAAAATCACTGTCTGTAAGATTCATGAATAGATGCTAAAATCAGTGAGGATAAACTAGATATCTGCATTGTCTCAAAAAATCTCTCCCAGAATATTTATTTGTCATAAAGGGAAACTAATGTTATAATGGAGAAACCCAGAAGACACCACCTTACAAGTGATGAAGATGTAATAATACAGCATAAATTATCCGATATGAAGCACTGAACAAAAAAAAAGGTAACTTCGATCAGACTATGAGGAACCATCAGATAAACGCAAATGGTGACCAGTACTGTTACCAGCTGCCACGACTATGAAAGATAAGGAAAGCCTGAGCAACTGTCTTAGACAAGAAGACTCTAAGGAAATGTGACAACTCAATGCTAGATCAAATGTGAGACCCTGGATTGGATCCCAGAACAGAAAATTAACATTAGTGCAAAAAACTGGTGACACATGAATAAAGTATGGAGTTCAGTAAATTAGTGATATATCATCTTAGTTGTGATAAATTTATCATAGTCAAATGCACAGAACACCAGTAGATTCAGAGACACTGAGAAGTGACTGGTGGTTACCACAGGGTAGGTATTGGGGTAGTGGGTGGAGTAGGTGAGGGGGATTAAGGGACACAAAACTCTCAGTCATAATATAAGTTGGTCACAGGGGTAGAAGTGCAGCATGGAGAATATAGCCCATGGTTCTGTAATATCTTTCTATACTGACAGATAGTAACTGCACAAGCTGGGGTAAGGATTTAATAATGTGTGTAACTGTTGAACCAGTATGTTGTATACTTGAAACCAATTTAAAAATAGATAACATTTAGGGAAGATGTGCAAGGTATACAGGAACTCACTATACTATCTTTGCAATTTTCTGTAAGTCTAAAATGACTTCAAAATGTTTTAAAAATAACTGCATAGTAAGTAATGAATTTATTTTTTCATCTATAAAAAATTAAGAAGTTGAATTTTCAAGTCTCTCAAATTTTTTATAAATCCATGAAAAAAATGGGAAAAAAATGATATATTATTTCAATTTAAAAATTAGGAGAATCAACCTGGGACAAATCTGTTAGCAAATGTCAGTCTAAAATAGATAGTTTATCAAAAATACCTTTAGACAACATTTCTGATTGATTAGACTGAGATAAACAGATACTTTAGCACCAAGTAAATGAATAAGTGGAATAAATCAGTAGATAACTAAATATATGCTTGAGTAAAAAAGAAAATACATTATGACATGAGAATCTTCTTCCCGTTTCTAGATGCAAATCTAGTAACTAAGAAAGAAATTTATTATGAGAGACCAAGTGATAACTTTAAGATGCCTTGGGAAAAATCCTCCATGGCTGTACACAATCCATCTGATTCCTCAAATTCTCGACTATTCTTTACCCACATTGTCTAACTTAAAGTGATCTTCCTCATTCAAGTCATTAAAGTCAGTAAAGAAGAATGATTATTTTTAAATTTTACCTCTTATGCTTAATAATGTTGACACGGTTAATCTTAATAAGGACAGCACAATCTTTCACAATATAAAATTAAATATAGCTCTTTTTTCATTTTACAAATGCAGAGTTTGGGAGCTCACTATGACACACACATCTATACAATATTAATGATTCTAAGATTAATCTACTACTTGTGTGAACAAAGCTAGATCTTCTATGTACATCATCGTATTTCAATCTTCACAATATTGTTCAGATAAAGAAATCAAAGTTAGAAGATTTTGTGTCTTCCCAAGATGGCAACAGCTCCTATGTGGCAAACTCATATTCAAGCTGAGAACAGCTCATTCTAAGGTCAGGGCTATAAATCATTTAACATTGCTACAAATGTCATATAAATATGGACTAAAAACAGAGAAGAAAAATAAAAGGCAGTAATATACATATATTCCTTTAAAAAGTTAAAGAGATGGGTGTTGCATTAGTCAGGGTTATAAACAAACATCCCTCCCTTGCCTTAGCTTCCTATTCTGTGGGTGGGGAGGGAATCAGTGATAATGGCGATACCTAGAGAAATTGGCTCATGCAATTATAGAGGCTGAAAAGATCTGACATCAGCATGGTGGAGACAGGAAAGCCAGGGGTTTGGTTCTGTCTGAGTCTGAAGGTTCCAGAACCAGGGGAGCTAACTGGTATGAGTCTCGTCTTAAGACAGAAGAGGAGATGAGCTGTCTCAGCTCAGTTGGGTGGAAGGTGCAGATTCTCCTTCCCTCCACCTCTTGGTCCACTGTATGAGGCCCAGTCACACTGGAGAGGGCCATGGGCTTCACTGAGTCCACTAATTCCAGTGCTAATCTCATCTGGAAACACCCTCACAAGCACACCCAGAAATAGTGATTAGTCAAACACCTGGTCACCCCATGATTTAATCAAGTTGACACATAAAATTAACCACCAAAGCATGTATATTTCCGGCATGTTCCTTGCTTATTTTTACCTACTGTGATCTTGAATCATCAAATAGGAAAAATATGTCAACCCGTATATTTATATCAGAAAGTCTGTCCTAACAAGGTCATACACAGCAGTCACTGTGATTCTGAGTGAAGAGCCCTTGCTTTTGACTGATTTTACTGATTCTGTGCCCCAGGGTGTCTGACAAGTAGAGGAACTGGGAAAGTAAAGTGAGTTCATATATGTATTGTCATGGGCAGGAATCTTGGAAAACTCATGAGGAAAACAATTAAGACTGCAGAAATCTAAGAATGAGAGGAATGAGTGAGGACAGCATTTCTCAGTGTCATATTACTATCTAATAACTGTATTTCATATTATAAAGCTCAGGCCCCCCCCGTGATTTTATTATGACCCATAACAATGTTGTGAAATATGCATGATTCTAGTAATTAATAAGTTTACATAGACACTAAGTGTAGAATTTGACTAGGAGCTAATTTTCTGATTTTTATGGGTACTTTTCACAATGCCAGGCAGCTCCACTGATAGAATTCATGACTCAAACTCAATGAAAAAGGGAACAAACAAATCAGTGTGTGTGTATGTGGTGGTAGAGAAGTGCGGGGATGCTAAGGGACATTAATAAGAAATAAAACAAAACACAATTTCAAAGTGGTAAGATTACAAAGACCCTTAAAAGATCAAAACCTTTGCTTTCCAATTTTCTGTTGTGTTCATAAGGATATCTATGCAAAATAAAGACACTTATGTCACTTTAGTAGTCTATTTCAGTATTTAACAAATTTTAACGAATTTTCTTATAATGGACCTAAACCAGAACTGCTAAATGTAAAAAATATTCTCTTTGTTTTGTCCAAAATACAGATGTCCATATTGAAAACAATTTGAGTTTGAACCTTTGGCAAAACATCAGGTTTTCCATTAGACCTACTTTTGTTTCTGAGTTTCTTGTTTAGGCAGTTCAAACTATTTATAAGGATTTGCATTCCACAAGACTTTTATTCTTAGAAATTATCTAAAAAAAGAGCAGTTTTTCTTATTTTTGATAAAATAAAATGTATTTGCAATGTAACACCTGACATTTGTATTTTTCTTTTTTTCTATTCTTTTTTGTTTGTTTTTATAATGCAAGTGCCTGACTTACGCTTTGATTGTTGAAGCACCCATTCCAAAGATGGCTGGTTAGGATAAGCACATTGCCGGCCACAGGGCTAGATAAAGGGTCAAGCCACCTGCCTTGCAATTCCTTTGTTAGAGATCTTTGGATAACGGACCTTTGGCCCTTATTTTATTTCTTGTCTCTTTGCTCCTCACTTTTATGTTTTAATTTCACCAATAAAAAATGAATCCCCAAAGCCCTGGGCTCCTACCCTTAACCCCAATAAAAGCAGGGTCCCAGGCTGTCCACTGCCTCCCACCCCCATCCACTGCCAGTCTTGCTGTGTGGCCCAGGCATGCCTGTACCTTCTAGCAGGTGTTAAGTGTTGTTATTTTTTCAATGTTTCCTGAGGGTTATTGCTGAAGGTGTCTTGCAATCATAAGAACCACAGGGGCCATTCCAGCCACAACTATCAGTAAGCTGACTTGCACAAAAAAATATTATATGTTGTAATTAATATATGGGTCCATTGGATCCTCTAGTAAATCTAAGACACAGTATAAGATCTTAGTGATTTCATTCTTCCTGTATCTCAAACTATTTATAGGATAAGAACCTTAGAAATTATTTCATCATTACCCATTATTTACTTCCAAATATGTTACAAAAGTTAGAGACTATTAAGAAAAGAGAAGAAGGATGCTGTGGCAGGCAGAATGGGCCCCCAAAGATATTCACACTGTAAACTCCAGATCTTGTAAATATGTTACATTACATGACAAAAGTGGTCTCAAACTTAAAGGTATGGTGAGAATTCTGGATTAGCCAAGTGGGCCCATATAATCACATAAACCCTTAAAAGCAGAGCCCTTTCTTTGGCTAGAGTCAGAGACATATGTCAGAAGGAAAAGGTGGAAGATTTGAACTATGAGAGGAATTCAATCCAACATTGCCGGCGTGGCCACAGTCTCATCCAGGCACAAGACAAGCTGAGCGCATGGCTGACAGCCAACAAGGACACAGCAACCTCAGTCCTACAATCACAAGGAACTGAATCTGGCTAATGACTTGAATAAACTTGGAAATGGATTCACCAGAGCCTCCAGAAAAGAATTCAGTTTTGTTGACACACTGATTTCAGTCTCATGAGACTTTAAGAAGAGAACCTCCACAAGCCCTGCTCTATGCAGACATCTGACCTACCAAATTGTGAAATAATAAATGAGTCTGAATAAAAAATGGGTATTGTTTTAAAAGGCTAAACCTGGATGGCTTGTACAGAAGCAATACAGCACTAATATAGATGGCATTGCCTGCAATGCGGAAATGGGGAAATTGTCTATACCACCATCTTTTGATTTTCTTATTGTGTTTCCCAAAGCATTGTATCATCTTTTTTTTTTACTTTTTTAAATACAATTTATTTTATTATCATTAATTTACAATTACATGTGCAATATTACGATTATTAAACTACCCCTTCATCTTTTAAGAAGGTATTAAACAAGCCTGGAAATATTATTGCTATGATCATTTTTAAAAAATATCTTTATCAAAATTAATTGAGTGGAAAGCATATCACAATCATTGGATAGATTAGAAGATAAATTGAGAGACAGCAACACTGTAGATCCCAATAATGATGAAATTGACCATATAAACAATCTTAACCATGCATCTCTAGTGAGTATCCTAGATGAATTTTCTCAACTGGATGAGTGTACAATACATTTATAAGGACCAAAAAGAAAATACATCATTTCATCCAGTTAGTCATTTCACTGGAAGGACTTCACAATATGTTTTTTCAAGAATCTGGACAATCTTATTTTGCTAACGGATATATGACAGTATTATTTCATTTCTTATGATTTTTGTGCCCCATTATTTACTTCATATTATTCTTAAGTGTAAAAATTCTGATGGCAGGAGGGTATGCAAAGGTGATTGGAAAAAAGTAATGTAGAAATGAAAAGAGTTTTTGGATTAGTCATTGTTGTTGGTGTTGATTTACAAGTGAAAATATTTGCAATTATGGAGTAAAAAAATAGTTATTCTTTCTTAACAAAATTTGTACCCTCAAAATTTCAAAAGTACTTCATGTTGATGATACAATGAAAGACCAGAAATAATGATAATATAGGACCTAGTAGAGATGTATTTAAAATATGTAATAAGTATAAGTTCATGTATGACATAAACAGTAAATTGCATTCAAAAAGCATTGTTCAGATTCAAGATGGCGGCATGAGAGGTGTCACGGAGAGCTCCTCCCCAAACCACAAATCCTACAAAAATATGGTTAATTAATACAACTAACCCTAAAACAGCAAGAAGAAAGAAGGCTGAACCAGATTGCATACACACCTCATGAACAAAGCAGACCTCACAGAACAGAGTAACATAAGAAAGCCTTAAACAGGCGGAACCCAAGCCCTTCTGCCACACCAGCTCACCGGCAGGAGGAAGAGAAACGGAGCAGGGAAGGGGTGGAATCTTCAGACTGCTGAGCACCTAGCACTGGAGATCTGATTTGTGAGCGGAAGCCTATATTGTGTGGTGCTCGGGACGTTGGGGAGCTCGGACTGGCAGAGGGCCTGGGAGACTGACATTCCTGCCATTTGTGGAGGAGGGGGATCCACATCTGGCTGCTCTGTGTTAGAGGAAAGGCAGGCGGTCTGAGAGGCTTCCTAGCAGCAAGAGGGCTGCTGAAGGAGCGAGGTTTGCACGGAGCTTGCTGCACAGGAGAAAGGAGAGCTGGACAAGGTTGTCTGGGTGCGCTCTGCCCAGTTGGTTGGGAACTTTGAGGTGCTCCATCCCCCTGGCTGCCCACTCAGCTCTGAAGCCCCCCACTGTGACACACAGCCTGCCTAGCCTTTCTCCTGGTCGGATGGCACTGGCTCGCAAACCGGCAGTCACTGCGCTGGCATCAGACCTGTCAGAGGAAGGCCCCGCCTACAACAGCTAGAGATGCAAAGCACAGACCCTTACACCTGTGTGCTCGGCCCACTGGCTTTGACACTGGAGACAGGCACCGCAGACGGGAATCAGAAAACAGATCTTTCCACACCCCAGGCACCACCTCTGCTCCCCTACGAACAAACCCTAACTTCACTCTACAGGCTGAGCAGCTCCAGAGACTGGACTTCCTATGCACTAGTGGGCACCACACAGAAATATAAAATGTCAAAAGAACATGGTTCAGACTAAAATCTCACAAACCCCAGAAAAAGGGCCAAATGAAACTGAACTCACCAATCTTCATGAAAGAGAGTTCAAAATAAAAATTATAAACATGCTTATGGAGGTACAGAAAGATATTCAAGAACTCAGGAACGAATTTAAGTTGGAGATTCAATCATTAAGAAATTCCATATCGGAAATGAAACATACAGTGGAGGGATTTAAAAGCAGATGAGATGTAGTAGAAGAGATGGTAAATGGAGTAGAAATTAGAGAAAAGGAATACAAAGAAGCTGAGGCACAGAGAGAAAAAAGAATCTCTAAGAATGAAAGAATATTGAGAGAACTGTGTGACCAATCCAAATGGAACAATATTCGCATTATAGGGGAACCAGAAGAAGAAGAGAGAGAAAAAGGGATAGAAAGTGTCATAGAGGAGGTAATTGCTGAAAACTTCCCCAATCTGGGGAAGGAGATAGTCTCTCAAGCCATGGAGTGCACAGATCTCCAAACACAAGGGACCCAAGGAAGACAACATCAAGACACATAATAATTAAAATGGCAAAGATCAAGGATAAAGAAAGACTTTTAAAAGCTGCAAGAGAGAGAAAAAAGATCACATACAAAGGAAAACCCATCAGGCTATCATCAGACTTCTCAACAGAAACCTTACAGGCCAGGAGGGAGTGGCATGATATATTTAATGCAATGAAGCAGAAGGGCCTTAAACCAAGAATACTCTACCTGGCAAGGTTATTATTTAAATTGGAAGGAGGGATTAAACAATTTTCAGATAAGCAAAAGTTGAGATAATTTACCTCCCACAAACCACCTCTACAGTGCATTTTGGAGGGACACCTATAGATCGAAGTATTCCTAAGGCTAAATAGATGTTACCCAAGGGATAGACAAAAGTACAGAATATGATTCATAACATACAAAGAATGGAGGAGGAAGACAAAGGAGGGAAAAAAAAAGAAGCTTTAGGTTGTGTTTGTAATAGCATACGAAGTGAGTTAAATTAGACTGTTAGATAGTAAGGGAATTACCCTTGAACTTTTGGTAACCATGAATCTAAAGCCTGCAATGGCAAGAGTACATACCTATTGATAATCACCCTAAATGTAAATGGTCTGAATGCACCAATCAAAAGACATAGAGGTACTGAATGGATAAAAAAACAAGACCCATCTATATGCTGCCTACAAGAGATTCACTTCAAACCCAAAGACATACACAGACTAAAAGTAAAGGGATGGAAAAAGATATTTCATGCAACTAATAGTGAGAAAAAAGCAGGAGTTGCAGTACTTGAATCAGGCAAAATAGACTTCAAAACAAAGAAAGTCACAAGAGACGAAGAAGGACATTACATAATGATAAAAGGGTCAGTCCAACAAAAGAATATAACTATTATAAATATTTATGCACCCAACACGGGATCACCTACATATGTGAAACAAATACTAATAGAATTAAAGGGGGAAATAGAATGCAATGTATTGATTTTAGGAGACTTCAGCACACCACTTACTCCAAAGGACAGATCAACCAGACAGAAAATAAATAGAGACAGAGGCACTGAACAACGTATTAGAACAGATGGACTTAACAGACATCTACAGAACTCTACACCCAAAAGCAGCAGAATACACATTCTTCTCAAGTGCACATGGAACATTTTCAAAAATAGATCATATACTAGGCCACAAAAAGAGCCTTGGCAAATTCAAAAAGATTGAAATTGTACCAACCAGTTTCTCACACCACAAAGGTATGAAACTAGAAATAAATTATGCAAAGAAAATGAAAAATCCCACAAACACATGGAGGCTTCACAACATGCTCCAAAATAACCAATGGATCAATGACCAAATAAAAACAGAGATCAAGCAATATATGGAGACAAATGACAACAATAACTCAACACCCTAAAATCTGTGGGACACAGCAAAGGCTGTGTTAAGACGAAAGTATATTGCAATACAGGCCTACCTCAGGAAAGAATAAAAATCCCATATGAGCAGTTTAAACTCACAATTAATGAAACTAGCCAAGGAAGAGCAAATGAGGCCCAAAGTCAGTAGAAGGAGGAACATAATAAAGATTACAGCAATAAATAAATAAAATCGAGAAGAATAAAACAATAGAAAGAATCAATGAAAGCAGGAGCTGGTTCTTTGAGAAAATAAACAAAGTAGATAAACCCCTAGCCAGACTAATCAAGAAAAAAAGAGAGTCTACTCACATAAACAGAATCAGAAAAGAGAAAGGAAAAATCACTACGGACACCACAGAAATACAAATAATTGTTAGAGAATACTATAAAAAATTATATGGTAACAATCTGGATAACCTAGAAGAAATGGACAACTTTCTAGAAAAATACAACCTTCCAAGGCTGACACAGAAAGAAACAGAAAATCTCAACAGACCAATTACCAGCAACAAAATTGAACTGGTAATCAAAAACCTACCTAAGGGGACTTCCGGGATGATGGCGGTGTGAGCAGGGTGGCAGAAATCTCCTCCCAACACTATATTTATGTACGAAAACACAGAAAATACATCTATTCCTAAAAGAGAGACGAGAATACACAGGAAAGCGCACAGCATGCAGCTACACCCGAGAGGACTT